>JAWDGP010004327.1:257500-272500 GCA_033675545.1 Elysia crispata | reverse complement strand
GTGGTGCCTTTTATCCAGAATCAATAGTGGTACTGGGTGTATCAAGCCGAAAGCCTTGATACTCTCGTCTGTTTATTTTCTTGGTCATGAAATATTCAACTGGAAAGCCCAATCTAGTTTCGTGTTATTTGCGCCCATTAAAGTACACAAGCAAAGAAGGACAAGGGTTCTATCCTGCTCTTTTTTTTTAGATAAGTTAAGCTACACTAATCTTAATCGTACCAAGTCAGGTGATTTCTATTGCTCTAAGAGGAGGTTGGTTGTCTTTTGGATCTTTTTTTTTTTCACAAAATAATTCATAAAAAAAAAAGTCTGCGCTTCAATGTTTTTCTCTCACTCACGAAATGGTTTTTTCTTCACTCTTTCGAGTTGAATAAAAAAGATGAACGCTAAAAGGAAAAGAAATGGACCAATAAAATTTTTGTTGATATCATGATTCGTTTGATTAATCACATCCAAAGGAGTCAATTGATAGAGTCAGAGTAAAGAAATCGATTGGTTGATTGGTGCAGTCTACTAAGATGGATAAAAAGATTTGAAAGATGGACAGACAGGCAGAGGAATGCCAAGACACAAATGAGAAAGAGATAGACAGATAGAGGATAGATAGATAGATAGATAGATAGATAGATAGATAGATAGATAGATAGATAGATAGATAGATAGATAGATAGATAGCTAAATTGATGGTTACATAGATAGTTGAAGAATTAATAAGAATGCTCAACTGTGGGAGCTTTTCATAGATATAGAAGATCTTACCTTATATTTTCTTGATACGACACTGGTGTTTCAAGATATAGAAGATCTTACCTTATATTCTCTTGATACGACACTGGTGTTTCAAGATATAGAAGATCTTACCTTATATTCTCTTGATACGACACTGGTGTTTCAAGATATAGAAGATCTTACCTTATATTCTCTTGATACGACACTGGTGTTTCAAGATATAGAAGATCTTACCTTATATTTTCTTGATACGACACTGGTGTTTCAAGCGGAGGACAAGGGCATAGATAGATAGATAAATGAATAAAGTAATAAATTGACAGATAGATAATTAGATAAATAGATAGATAGAGAGATAAATAGACAGAAAGCTAGATAGATAGGTAGGTAGGTAAATAGATAGATAGATAGATAGATAGATAGGTAAATAGACAGATAATTAGATAGACAGATAAAGATATATATATATATATATATAAAGATAAATAGATAGACAGATAGCTAGATAGATAGAGAGCGAGGTAGAACGATAGATGAGAGGGCGGATGAATAGCTAGACAGTAAATTAGAAGAATTTTGGGTTAGCATGTCTTGCGTTAATTCTAAAAGGCAGGGAATGACGTGTAGGGTTACAGATTCGATCATTTACCATGCCATTAATATTATTTGTATCCATCTGTCTTTGCGTCTTTCGTCTTATTTGATGGGCTTTAACAAGATTGATTTCGGGTATTCCTTCTTTTTCATGAGTCAATATTTAATGTTTATATTTCTATATGAAGTCTCTATTATCTCAACTCTTATCGTTGTTTCTTTATCCCTGTAAATAAACACATTGATCAACAAACAACAGTTTTAGATTGGCTTTTTGTGTTGATATGCACTTTTAAAAAGAAAAAAAAAATGCTTTACAAACGTAAATGTTTAATGAATACTGCAGGCTTACTTTCTCAACGGCTTGTCTTTTAAGATAAACAATTCACTACAAAACAAACTGACATACTTCAAGAAAAAATTTTTTTTATAATAGTCAACATTTCCTTATTCTTGAATTCGAATCAAAGCCCTGTCCTCCAAAATCTAAGTTTATGAAGCGTTGACCAGAAATGAGAGGAATATTCTCAAACATATTGATCCGTGTACCTAAATTATCATTTCACAGTACCAACCATGAGAACTGAGCAGATGGACTCATCAGAAAAACAATGCTTAACCATCACGATGAAACTAAGCATCTCGCGACAAAGATATGTGTGATTTGTCCAAAAAACGCCAACCCCTCTAGCTCTGAGCATTGTTTGATATGTTAACAATTATATACTCTATCTATCATTCTTTATTTGTTTTTCTATTTGTCTATCTATCTATCTATCTATTTATCTTCTATCTAGCTAGCTCTGAGCTTTATCTGATCTATCCAGAGTTATGTATTCTATCTGTCAGTCTTTATTTCTTTCCTTCTATCTATCTATCTTTCTTTATCTATCTATCTATCTGTCTATCTATCTACCTATCTATCTATCTATCTATCCGTCTATCTATCTTAATAGTTGTGTGCCAAAATAACATAATGAAAACAGTGCTCGACAATTAAGGAGCGTGGTATATTTTGAAAGATTGTCCTGATAGTCATGCAGTCCACGACTTCGAAGTTTCGTGTCTAGTGGCACTCGTCAGGTGTTGTTGTTCTTCTCTTTTTGTTGGCTTCTCTTTATCTATCTATATATCTATCTATCTATCTATCTATCTATCTATCTATCTATCTTTCTATCTATCTTCCTATCTATCTATCTTTCTTTCTTTATCCATAAACTAATCAAGTTTTCAGTTGGTCCTTTCGACTTTGAATCGACCAATCTCCTTTTTCATCATCATCATCTCTCTCTCTCTCTCTCTCTCTCTCTCTCTCTCTCTCTCTCTCTCTCTCTCTCTCTCTCTCTCTCTCTCTCTCTCTTTCTCTCTTCCTCTGTCTCCCTTTCTCTCCAATTCCTCCTATCCACCTCTCTCTAGCTTACTCTTTCTCTCTCTCTCTCTCTCTCTCTCTCTCGTTCTTTCTCTACCCATTCTTTTTCTATTTTCATTAATCCTGTAAAATTTTGTTTTCTGTTTGCGTAACTTCCAACCAATCTTTTCTATTTACTATCGGTCTTTGATCGCATGTCACGTTTGAATCGATCTATATTCTTGTCCAGGCGCCCCACCACCACAAGATTTCATTTCGGATGATGATCTTTTATCACTAATGGCATTTGAGTTTGCTGGTACACATAAATAGCTGTTTACTGATACACATAAATAGTTGTTTGCTGATACACATAAATAGTTGTTTGCTGATACACATAAATAGCTGTTTACTGATACACATGAATAGCTGTTTACTGATACACATAAATAGCTTTTTACTGATACACATAAATAGCTGTTTACTGATACACATAAATAGCTGTTTACTGATACACATGAATAGCTGTTTACTGATACACATAAATAGCTTTTTACTGATACACATAAATAGTTGTTTGCTGATACACATAAATAGTTGTTTACTGATACACATAAATAGCTGTTTACTGATACACATAAATAGCTGTTTACTGATACACATAAATAGTTGTTTGCTGATACACATAAATAGCTGTTTCCTGATACACATAAATAGTTGTTTGCTGATACACATAAATAGTTGTTTGCTGATACACATAAATAGTTGTTTGCTGTTACACACATAAATAGTTGTTTGCTGATACACATAAATAGTTGTTTGTTCTTACACATAAATAGATGTTTGCTGATACACACAAATAGTTGTTTGCTGATAAACATAAATAGTTGTTTGATCAGCAGCCACACTTTCGAAATAAATATTTTTCTTGACAATTATTCTTCCCTCTCGATTGGTTCTGCAAAAAAATACTCGCCTGACACAATATCTGAATATTTTAATCAATTTCTTTTTAATCTATTCTCTCTCTGTGTTTCGTTCTTCTCCCTCTCTCTCTCTCTCTCTCTCTCTCTCTCTCTCTCTCTCTCTCTCTCTCTCTCTCTCTCTCTCTCTCTCTCTCTCTCTCTCTCTCTCTCTCTCTCTCTCTCTCTCTCTCTCTCTCTCTCTCTCTCTCTCTGCTCTCTCTCTTTTCGTCTTTGTCTTTTTTTCCTTATTTATTTTCTTGCTAAAGCGTTTTAACTATATGCTTTTTGCTCCTTCTCACGTTTTCTCTCTATCTCTCTCCTTTGCTCTCTCTATCTCCCTCATTTCCTTTTAACAAAAAAGGAAAACGACATGAAGAGCGACAAGTCCAAGGAAACTAGTTTTTTTTTCCCTTACACTACACAACAATGAAATACATCACTTGACTAGAGTGAAGCGGACCGCCTTTTTTTCATGTCGCATTGTCCTCCTTGATCAATAACCCTCTTTCAATCCACCCCTACAGTCGGTCAGCCTTGAGACATATTGGGGTGCCCTGCTAAAACACACAACGTGACCTCAACTTCAAGCGAAGTGATAAGTACGGGTGTTTCATTGCTTGTAGACAGATTGCACTGAGAAGCTAGAAATAGAGTATCACATTTGCATGGAACACATTTTGTAGTAAGTTATCGAGATTCAGAGGTTCTAAATGCAATGCTAATTGGTGTGCCACATGAATAAAGAGTAAGAAGAGAAGAAATATAGTGAAAATTCCCTTTCTATCAAGTTATATGATTGAATCTTTTTTTTTCTGTATTTGCCAGTGGAATTCTTTAACTCTCCTGTTCATTTATAATTTTTTTTTTTCAAAATTTTTCTTTTTAAAGAGATGATATGTGCGTTCTGTGTGAAAAGAAAGGGAGTGCGTGTAGGAATGAGTGTGTGTGTGTGTGTGTGTGTGGATGATGGAATAAGATAGGGCATAGTCATTAACAAATCAATGGCGTTTAAGTAAAAAAAAAAGCTTGCGCTGATTGGGGCAAGAGTTCAAATATATTTTCATACTAATACAGTAACTATGTTAGAAAAGTGAAGGTAATCAAGAGTTTGTGCTTTCCTCTATATGAAACCATGTTTTTATGATTTCACGATGATCGGATATTCCTAAGTTCTCGATTAATATTTATAGATTCATATGGAAGACTGAGAAGAATATGAGACTTGTCAGAGGGACAGGCAGAACTGAAGAGGACAAATTATTTTCATCTGTTAAAACTTGCAATGTATCAATTATAATTAAGACCGTTCTATGACAAAAACCAGCTTGTTCCCATTGTTTTGAAGCCCTTTCTTTGACAAAAACCATATTGTTTCCATATTTTGAAGGATTTTCAATTAGACTGCGTTACGTAGGTTCTTGTGTTCCTTTGGAAGGATTCACGCGAAGCGGTGAAACAAAACTCACATGAACTTAATCAACAAATATTCCCAGTTACAAAAGACGATCAGTTCTGTGAAGAACAAAAGTCACAGTAAGGAATTTTTCTCCAGGCTCGATATCGAAATATAATGAGGAACGTTGCCCCGCTATACTATTGTCAGGAAGAAATATGAGGATTAGGTGGCGATTCTGCATCCCAGTTCATCAACTCTGTTACTAGGCCTCCCCCTCCCCGCCCCCATCCCCACACTCCACCTCCCGTAGTCTCCACCATCTCCTCCTCCCTCTATGTAAAACAATCCCCCTAGGAGTCATAATTTCACAACCCCACGATAATCATTTTACATACGCTATCTCATCGTCCTCACTCCTGCTACTATGTCTATGCCATCCCCCTCCGCCCCCCCCCCACGCCCCCCTACACACATATACACATAACACTTCCTTCAATCCAACAGCACCTCCTACTTTAAACCTTATCTTTTCTTACATCTTTTTATCCTTTTTTTCCGATATCCACCCACACACATCAAAGACTCGCCCTTTACTCTCATCAATCTCTTTCTTCGACCAGCTACATTTTAATATGAATGTGTGTCGACCGATATCCCTCCATCCTCCCTCCTCTTTCCTCCCCTCCTCGATTTTCTTTTTCTCCCCCTCACACCGCACAACCCAAATTTAACAATAATTTTGTATTTTTTTTTATTATCAGTCTTTCGTTTTCTTTCGGAAACATTTTGTCGACCATAAGACCTTATAATTATCCCTCTTACCCCAACCTCTCGACAGAATTTTATGTTTTGCAACCTCCCCTCTCCCTCTTACACAACCCCCCCCCCTTTTTTTTCCCCCTCCAAACACACATACACAACCCTCTCTCCCTCCAAACACCCCCCGCCCCCTTTTTTTCCCTCCCTCAATGCACACACATACAACTTTCCTCCCCCTCCAAACACACACACACAGCATACACAACCTCCCCCCCCCTCCCCCACCTCCTCTCACTTTCCACCACCCAGTACAAACTCCGAGGACCTCCCGACTACACTCTCCTCCACTGTAGAAGAGCGCATCTCGAGCCCCCATGGCTCTTCACTCTATTGATTCCTTTTGGTGCTGATTTGAATAAAACATGGAGTGTCCGTCACATCATTATCAATGCATAACAGAGTGCTTGCTAAGACCATGTACCAGCGCCTCCCCGTCTTTCCGCCCGTAAAGAGCTCTCTTCTGTAGCGAAGCAAAAGATGGTTTATGTCCTGGTGTTACCACCGCGCGATGAGTTTTTATGGCTCGTTTATTTTCTTTCCTTATTTCACGTTCGTTTTTCGTAATTCTTCTTTTTTTTTTTAATTTTCTAAACAAATGGGACCGCAATCAGTCTTGAATAATACACAATATTTCATCTTTTATGTCCTTGATATTTATCCCTTTGATTCAATCCAGGTATTTTGCCTTTTAATTCTGCGTTTATCAATTCCTTGTGTGTTTTCCCCCCCTCGAAGTGTTTTCTGTTTGTTTATTTTCAGCTGTACCGCTCTCTGTAGTGGAAATAATAATTTTCCCATCCACATTTTCTGGTCACTCTTCTTTTCTATTCTTTCCAATACACTCTCCAATCTCTTTTTTCTTTTTAAATTTTTTCTTACTGTTTTACTGTTCCTATTTTTCTTCTCTGCCTATTTCTCCGAACTTTAACTGCCTAAAAAGGAGAAACACACTTTGAAGTCTGTTATGTGCTTCTGCTTATTCATATATGCTAAAAAATAGGTGAGAAAACTTTTAATAAAAATAAAATTTTAACATCTTAATTCTGAAACTTGGTCACATACTTCTTCGATGTTATATCAAACAGACTTTCAGTTTAGTTCTACTTTTCTTACTATTTTTCAAGTATGTCCTTGTTTTTATGTTACAAGACCTGCGTTTCCTTAAACACTGCATTCTTGTTTTAATTTTACCAACAATTCTATGTGGATTATTTTTCTCACGAAAGAACAATGCCTAGGTATTTAAAAGTTTCAACTCGTTCTACTTCTTTTTCTTTAATTGCTTTAGTCTTTTGATCACGGATATTTAGTACTATTTCTTAAATTTTACTTGTATTTAGGACAAGTAGTTCTTGTCGACCAAACAACGAAGGATTTTATTTCTCCTTTATAATTAAGATCTTGATCATTTGTAATCAATCCTATTAGTTCAGAGTCGTCTGCGTATTGGTCAATAATGCAGTGTGATGTGTACAGAGAAAAGGAAAGGTGATAAGACTTTCCCTTTTAGGGCCCTAGTACTTGTCGTGATTGCGTTAGATGTTAATGCGAGGTTTAATCTAACAGAATGTGGCCTAGAAGTAAGATAATCCAGTCCCCAATGAATAAGAAGTGAATAAACATTCTCTTTCATTAACCTCATTCTATATACCTCTTATCTGTCTCTCTCTAAAGTAGGTAGAAACTCATTGGGAAGCTAGATAACAGGGAGTTCAGAGAAGAAACTCCCCTTATAGAAAATGTGTCGGCCCTGAACGTCTGATATATTCATTCTATATATATATAATCTGTCTTCTTTTGCTATCTGTCTGTTTGGTGGATTCGACTTATTTTCGTATAAAGAGAATCGAATCGATAATCGATAAACAGTCAGCAATGCAGAATGCGAAGTGACTCTCTTGCAAATTCGAACCACGCCGTGACGGCTAGATAAGTTTTGTCGCCGATTCTTCAAGTTGTCCATCGGTAGAATTGTAAAATTGGGATCCAAATCAATGGACTTAAAAAATCTTGAGCTTTAAGTGTAATTATATAAGATTAGCTTCGCGGCATCGCCTAATAGCATTTAGGGATATTCAAAGAAAAATTCTACCACTCTATAAGCATTACTTTCGACCTTCAACTAATTTCACTCAAATGCCATTGTCTGATAGTCATAAGTGAACACGAAAAGCCTCTCTACACCACTCACTTTGAATCATATTTAAGAGATTTTTTTTATATTCATATAAAATCCTTACTCCTTGTTTTCAAGGACCTTTTGATATAAAAATCAATAACAGAGTGTGCCATGGACAATTTGATCGTAAAAGCGGTGTTACATTAACAAAAGGCTCAGGAAAATCATTGCTAATGTTTTTAGGATGGCCAATTATTTTCTTTGACAATATGCAATTAGAGAGACAAAACATAAGGTAGAGACAGACAGAGAGTATGGGAGAAAGATAGAAAGATAGATAAATAGATAGATAGATAGATAGATAGATAGATAGGTAGATAGATAGATAGAAAGAAAGATAGATAGATAGATAGATAGATAGATAGATAGATAGATAGATAGATAGATAGATAGATAGATAGATAGATAGGTCCATAGATAAATAGAGATAGAGAGATGAGTGAGTGTAAAAAGAGAGAATTAATAGGAAGGGTTAATGCACAATATCGTTGTTTTTTTTTAATTAAAACATTATTGGTTACCTCTATAAGTATTGAGCTTCAATAATTACTGATATTTTAGAAAAAAAAGTTTTATTATTTTTACCAATTTATTTTTCTGTGAAATTATTTCTTAGCATTAAATAAAAGGTGTTCGAAAAATATTTTTAAAAAGTGCCTGCTGCTCATCTAGAACGAAATTTAATAAGCCGTCGTTATCAAGTTATGGCCGTTATGTAAATATATGGATTCCTTTTTAATTTCAACCTTAGCAAAGATTTTTTTCAACTCTTTAACAAGGCTAGCCATATCAAAATATCATCTCTAGACGGCTAAATGGTAAAGGAAATTGGTACCAGAAGAGTAATTACCAGTCACGTTGATGCAAAATTTCGACAGATTAGAAAAATATTACAGTGGACGTTGAGTTCTTAATGTCGAGGCAAAACGGGTGGGGGTGTCAATAACTTTCCTCTACAAAAGCTATGGAAAGAAGATTTTTGTGTCTTTTTTTCTTGTATCTGAGTTTTTTAAAATAATTTTTTGTTGAGCTCTCCCTTCCCCCGCATATATCTCTTTTTCGTTCTGTTTCTCTCTGTCACTTTTTCTTCTTGTCTCTCTCTCTCTCCCTCCATCTCTTTCTCTCTCTCTCCCTCCATCTCTTTCTCTCTCTCTCTCTCTCTCTCTCTCTCCATCTCTTTCTCTCGCGTGTAATTAGCATCCTCATTCTTTCAAACTTCCCCGCTTACACTCTTCATTTTCCTCTGTCTCTGTCTCTGTCTGTCTCTGTCTCTCTCTCTATCTCTCTCCCTCTCTCTCTGTCTCTCTCTCCCTCCCTCTCCCTCTCCCCCCCCTCTCTCTCTCTTTCTCTCTCTCTCTCTCTCGTCTAATTAGTACCCTCATTCTTTCAAACTTACCCGCTTACACTCTTTATTATCCTATTTCTTTCTGTCTCTGTCTCTGCCTCTGTCTGCCTGTCTGTCTCTCTCCCTCTCCCCCCTCCCCTCTCTCTCTCTCTCGTCTAATTAGTACCCTCATTCTTTCAAACTTACCCGCTTACACTCTTTATTATCCTATTTCTTTCTGTTTCTGTCTCTGTCTGTCTGTCTGTCTGTCTGTCTGTCTGTCTGTCTTTCTGTCTGTCTATCTGTCTCTCTCTCTCTGTTTCTCTCTCTCCCTCTCTCTCTCTCTCTCTCTCTCGCTCACACCCTCTGAGTCAAGCCCCTGATTCTGTATGAAATCTTTATTATTATAGTATTGTTTTGTAAGTTACGTCAATAAAGTCTTTGATATAAAAAAAATTAATAAAAAGAAAATATATTAGAGGTATAAACTACATACTTATTTTGTTTCTTCTTAAAAAAAAAAACAACAAGTTACATTTACTTTATTACGAACTTACGTGGCTCTCAACATGGGTGTTCCATGAGACATCTTGTCCTGTACTTTTTTTTTTTTTTAAATTTTTGTTTCCGAAACATTTACTCATCTTTAAGGATTCATTTTTAAGACTAAGTGTATTCATTTTGCTTTGGCACCACCTAGTCTTGGATTCATCACTGACTTCTTTGTCGTCTGGTTTGTCCTCTTTACAGGTACGAGTAGGAGTTAGAAATGAGGAGCCGTCCAAATAACAATAATCCTTGACTCTTCTTACCTTGCATTTTTTCCCCTATTATAGATAAACGTTGTCAGTGTTTTTGCTCTGTAGGCTTTCGCGTGGCTACTTTGTTAGCACTAAGTTATGCTTGTCTCACTCTTCGGAGGCACCTTCTTTCCTGCGGGCTTGTCAGCTTATTTTTGCATCCAAGTTCAATGCCTGTCTTCAGTGAGTAAAGAATCTTAGTTTGCTAATTTGCAGTGACCTTAACGTATGATTAACCCAAATAAAATAAGATAAAAAAAAAAAAATGGTTGCTACTATTCTGTTGTGGTACAATTTGCAAAGTATAATTCCAGGCATTTTCAAGGAAATACCTTATTTTATATTACAAAAGGTGCATTCTGACACAAATTTTAATAGCTGGCCGGTTGCACCACTATAAATGTTAAAAAACAAACCAAAGTTTTAGATAAGCCTTTTCGAACTTATATCATGGAGGAAGAGAGAAAAGTATTCATGATAGCTTAATAGCCTTCACAGAGGATATCTGTGTCTCACCCAGCAGCAGAAGCAGTAGTAGTAGTAGTAGTAGTAGTAGTAGTAGTAGTAGTAGTAGTAGTAGTAGTAGTAGTAGTAGTAGTAGCAGTAGTAGTAGTAGTAGTAGTAGTAGTAGTAGCAGTAGTAGTAGTAGTAGTAGTAGTAGTAGTAGTAGTAGTAGTAGTAGTAGTAGTAGTAGTAGTAGTAGTAGTAGTAGTAGTAGTAGTAGTAGTAGTAGTAGTAGTAGTAGTAGTAGTAGTAGTAGTACTAGTAGTAGTAGTAGTAGTAGTAGTATTAGTAGTAGTAGTAGTAGTAGTAGTAGTAGTAGTAGTAGTAGTAGTAGTAGTAGTAGTAGTAGTAGTAGCAGTAGTAGTAGTAGTAGTGGTAGTAGTAATAGTAAAAGAAGAAGTTGTTATGAAAGTGAAACAATAGTAGTAGCAGCCCCACTACCAACATATTAGTCGAAGGAACGGCAATATCAGTTGCACTAATAGATGTGATTGCAGTAGTCATGATTTTATTCTATTTATATTGAGATTTTAATCGGTTTCTTTTTTACAGCATCCAGACTCTTTACATCTATTGTACGACAAATGCCGAAATATTTTTTTTCCTTTATAAAGGCACAATTCTGTCAAGTATACATCTGTTTTTTGTTTGGTGTTTTGTTTTTCTTTTTTTTTTTTCGTCTTCAAATATTGAATTAGAGATCCCATTTTGATAGCTAGGGTGAATTCTAACGCAAAAAGAAATAATAATCTATCTTGTTCGGAATATAAACAGATGAATTTGAAGCAACAACCTACAATTTTGTTCCAAATCCAGTGGATATATTATTATCAACTGAGAAATGCAATTTTGAAAGGATAGCCGAGATAATGAGGCCTTTGCACAATAATTTTACAATCATACCTTTTTCCGCGATTTGTAAAGAGATCTTTCAGGGCTTGGAAAAAGAAAATCAAACATTGGCAATGTTTACTCAAACAAATTTATTTTGATCTCCTTGGGAAGATTTCGAAATTTTATTTCGTTGATGTTAATAAAAGTGTGTTAAGTGGGCTGGGAAGTTGGGATCGTTCGATCGGTGGTGGCAAAGAGAATAAAACGTAGTTATTTTCTTCGTGCAGGAGATATGTCTTATTTTCTTTCCATTATAATCTGATAACCATTTTCAGTCAGAGGTTAATTTTTTTTTTCCTTTTTACACCCTTTAATGAATATTAATGCTAGTGCGACTTTGATCATTTCCCTTACCTTTAGTTATAGATGATTACCTCATCTATATCAAATTTATTATATTGCAATTTTGTTTTTCTATGTTCATTTTTTACATCTTTTGCGGCTAGACGCAGAACTCTCATCCAAGGAAAAACGGATTTCATCTCTGACACAAAGAGGCAACTTGGACTGAAAACAAAAAACAACAACAATTTGGCGAAAGAAAATATCGTGTGTCTCAACAAGAGGAGCGGAGTGATAATTTGTAGACTATGTCTTTTGAAACTGTTTTCCTCACGCAAGATTGTTCTAGCAGAGCTCACTTAATCAATGGAGTTTTCTGACAGCTTGTTTGTGAGGATCTTCTAGCGGGAATATCGGTGTTGCTAGGTGTGGCACATTTCACTCGCTCAGTCAAAACCTGCAACATCAACGGTTTTATTTTGTTTTGTTTTGTTTGTTTTTTTGTTTTTTTTAATTTAGATTGAAAAATCGTGTCACTTTTTTGCTCGTGAATTACAAATATGAACATACAAATAAGGTCCTATGTTTAAGAGTTGACCAAAATCCGAATATATTATTTTGCTGTATATATGAGATTGGGTGTGGCGTAACAGGAAACTTTAAAGATGCTTTACATCTTAGAAACTTGTGTTGTATCATACGAGCTAAACTAATAAGGTTTGATACTGCGGTGTGACCTTTCATTTAACCGTGGTGCATGATTGTTACGTTGATCTGGCCGATCGATGACCTCAGGCGGTTCCTGTGATGTGTGCAATGTTGTTATAACTCGGAGCAAACAATCTCTTAAATCGCTATCTCAAGCCGTGTGATATTTGAACCAGACAAATGAAGGATTCTTTTACCAATTATTGGTGCCGTTGAGAAAGATGGGATGAGCGAAGTGTGAAATTTGCTAGTAGTAAAAAAAATTAGGTAAAAGCTTTGAGCCGGGAATAAATTGCTTTTGAAAACAGTCATAAAGAAAGAGTACAAGGTCGATTTTTAGCTAGATAAACATTTTCGTGCAAAGTAATATTAAACCTCCAGCTGCAGCATTAGGATATCATCTTCATCAAACAATAAATTTCATAAGATTTATCGAAAACTACGTTCATACAAATTTGAACAGTTCTGTCTCTTTCTTTTCTTGCTTTGTCTAGAGCAAAAAAATACAACCGTCTTTCCCACACCAAAAGCGAAATTTTGTAAATACATTTCGCAACCTCTGCATTTCTTGTGTTCTGACCGTGCGGTGATTCGGATTATAAGGCGTGAAGATTCTGACGCGGATTATTTTCACGGTGAGCGGACGGAAGTGAGACGCATCCGCCATGGATGGCTTTCAGCCGTACGCCATGAGGTCAGGAATGACCGTAACGGCTCCTAGACGCCGAATATCCCAGCCCTCGGTGAAATCTACGCATGGAATATTTCTGGCCTTAGTCCTGCTAGCCCTGCCAGTTCTCCGCTGTTGCTGCAACGCCCAGAAACAGGCCGACAGCGGGAAGAATATCAGTGGGTGAGTACGATTTTTGTGTTTGACTTTTTCTCCTTAATTGTGTTTCTCTTAATTGTTCACGAAACAAAGAAGCGAGAGAAAGAGAGAGAGAGAGAGAGAGAGAGAGAGAGAGAGAGAGAGAGAGAGAGAGAGAGAGAGAGAGAGAGAGAGAGAGACTGAGAGAGAGAGAGAGGGAGGGAGAGAGAGAGAGACTGACTGACAGACAGACAGGTAGACAGACAAACAGGCGCAGACAGGCAGACAGTCAGAGACAGAGACAAAGAAAAAGGAGGTCAGATAGAGTTTGTGCAGAAACATCAAAATATTTTACCTATTCCTTCTTCGGAGAGTGATTTGAATCTCTTTGCTATGTTAGTAAGTACCTCCATCATTTCTCTCTCTGTCTCTCTCTCCCTCTCTCTCTCTCTCTCTCTCTCTCTCTCTCTCTCTCTCTCTGTCTTTCACACACACACTTTCCTCCAATCGATTTATATATTTCTATCTCTCTCCCACCTTTTAAAAACAAGAAATCCCATCATAGGCTATGGAATAAGTCAACTTTATAACTGTGTGTAAAGAAGATGTAAAAACACAAGAAAACTTAAACGGTTTGCACGGTTCTTGAACCCGCACCGCTTAGGAGTACCCACCGCCCTGCCTCTAGACTGTACAAGCTAATTTGTTAGACCATCCCTGTGTCTGAAAACTTCAAGATACTTCAGAAAGAGTGATTTTCGTGTGGGCTTGACTAGAATGAGAGGCGGTTTTACTGAAATTGTAATTGTTAGACTCCACATATTAATACAGGATATCCTGAAGCTAGTCTCCGTCGGATTTTAGGGGTCTGTATAATTAATGAGTATACAATGTTTATGTCGTAGAATTCCCTTGCTTAAAAACCCTTGAATCTAACGGATATTATATGATGCCCCCTTGTCTTTTAATACGAAGCGCCCTTTCTGGCTGTACTTAGTAAGAATAGAATGTCTGTTATAAGTTAAGCTAACACAACATTTTGCCTATTTAAAAAAAAAGATATAGTTATGATCATAAATAATTAATCTTCAGTCCTATTGTGAGAATATCACTTACCCCATCTATTCAAATGTCTAATTTTGTGTCCAGTGCCATAACGATATTTTCTCTGTTCAGAACTTCAACTTTCGAATTTGACTTTCTTGAAGATGATATCGCGATTAATTTTGTTCTTGGTAATTATGTTAGGACCTGTTTCTCGGTCTCGTTATCTTTAGCGCGGCTATAGACTATATAATAGAACCGTATGCACACGCAAAAGACTCTGATATTTTAAATGAGATATTCCACTTGTTAAACCCTTTTAGTCTTAATATTCAACATCGCGATGAAGCAAGACTTGCCCAGTCTTTTCATCTAACGAAATCTTTCTTCTAGACACGAGTGCTAGAAACGTATCTAGATCGAGGTCTAATTCTTATTGGTAATAATTTCAGTCATGTAGGCGTAAAATGTTCTGAATTTTATCAGGATAATTTCTGATGTAATCACAATTTCTACGGGAAAGTTGATTTGTAGTCTGTTCATCACTTGAAGCTTTTGCGTATAAAAAAAGTCAATGGCTGGTTTTAATTCCTTCGTCAGTAA
>JAWDGP010004327.1:242500-255000 GCA_033675545.1 Elysia crispata | reverse complement strand
AATTTCCCGCGGGAAATCGTAGGCAAGTCTGTATTACAAATGGCTCGTGCTCATCTGACTGCTGAGGGTTTTACCACTTCAGTCAGAGAGGGAGAGAGAGAGAGAGACAGAGAGAGAGAGAGAGAGGGAGAGAGAGAGACAGAGAGAGATAGAGAGAGAGAGAGAGACAGAGAGAGACAGAGAGAGGAGACAGAGAGATAGTTAGATATTGAATAAAAAGTAAAACGGACAGGAAACACTTTATTTTATCTCAAAAATCTACATCTACCCTTTAAGTTTACTTTTCAAATAAAATAGTAAAAAATGTAAATGAAACCAATAATTGTTAATAATTCTTATAGGCAATATTATTTCTGGACATTGACCCCATACAGAAATGGTATTGGGAACGGCACTTAGCTTGACATGTTTATGTTCAAAAGGTAGAGAAAAATAAAAACGGAGACTAAAAGCAAAAGTGAAAGCTAACCAGTCTTCCTCTATTTTATCTTGTACAAAAAACTACAAAATAATTTCAAGCTTCTAGGTCACGATAAAACATCAAGTCTGCAAAAGCTTTTATTCTATCAGTCGCGGGATTTAATTTCCGTTCAAAGTTATTCAAATAACAGGAATGTTTTGTCTAATATTAAGTTTATCTCTCTGTCTGTCTCCCTCTCCTCCCTTTTGCTCTCTCTCTCTCTCTCTCTCTCTCTCTCTCTCTCTCTCTCTCACTCTCTCTCTCTTTCTCTCTCTCTATTTATTTCTATATGTATCTATCTGTCTCCTTCTCTATTTTTCATTCTCTTTTTAAACTACGTGGGTCTATAAAATTAGATTGCTTTTTTGTGTCGGAAAGTCAGAGAAAATTCTCACTCATTCATGAATTTTGGAATTAGTACCAACATCACACCCACACAAACGATATAATTATGAGATCTATGGCAGTATAACTTAGAGCTGACAAAATTCAGTTTAAAAAAAAAGGAATTGTTCATAACCCATCTACATGAGTGTAATGAAACTTTAACAAAATTTTCCCTTTCTTAAAGTATTCCTCTTTATACGCGAGGTTTTCAAAAATAATCTTTGCCCATCCATGAGACGTGTTGCTATAATCACAATGCGGTAGCAACATTTACAAACATCGAAGCAAAAAGTGACGTATCGGAAAGGAAATGGGATACCGCTACAAGATAGTTTTCCCCTTTAGAGGAAAATATACAATCTTATAAAAATACAATAACAATAACTTAAGAGCTTTCACTAGCTTTTTAGTCTCGCTGTCATAACAGAATATAAGGTCCGCATTTATGTTTTCAGACTAATAAAAAGCCCTGACGCTAAATATGGACAATTTCAAGACAGAGAATATAATAGTAAAACCAATTCTATCCTCAACTCAGTAAAGACCTCTCATTGTAAATACGTAAATGGATATGATAAAATGCCTTGGGTTATCCACATCTGAAGATCTCTTAAGTTTCGACCTCTGAAATTCATAGATATTGAAAACGGTGTAGATAAAATATAACAAAACTAACTCAAGAGTAGTAATGATATTACCTTATTTTTTTTATTGTTAATTTTTTTGTCGGGTTTCAATCTCCAACAAAAAGGAACGTTTTTCGAGCAGCAATGGTTGTGACGAAACGAATAGCATGGAGACTCTAAATTTTTATCATAAAGCTTAACGGAAATTTGTCATATAATATTCATCAAAAGTATTTTCTGCTTTAACATTTTCAAATATCTGGATCTTTCTTTTTCAAAGACATAATTTGTAACAAAATATAAAACTTTTCAAATTGCTTTTATGCGAGGCCCTAGGTTTTAGATAGCATGTCTTTTGTTCTTTTAATCACTAAACTGAAATTTATAAAAGTTTATATTCTTCGTGTTAACATGAAGTAACTTAAGCCTTTTTGAATGATGCCATTTTGTTAAATAGCATAATTAAAACGACTGTGTTTTTTTTTTTTTTTCGTTTATTTGATATCTGTTCTTTCCTGGAAACACTTATTTACACATCTTGAATAATTAATTTAAGGATTGAGTAAAGGTCCAATTTTGTGAAGCCTTTGGAGGGAGAGAGAGAGAGAGAGAGAGAGAGAGAGAGAGAGAGGGGGGGGGGGAAGAAAAGAGAGGGATAAATAGACAGAAAGCGATTATATTTGTAGACGGAAAAAGAACGGCAAATAGACACAAAAAAATGGCAGATAGAAAAAGAGTGAGAGCAAGATATAGAGAAATGAGAGAAAAGAGAGGAGAGATAGATAGATAGATAGATAGATAGATAGAGAGAGAGAGAGAAGGAGACAGATGTAGAGAGAGACAGATACAGAGGTAGAGAGAGAGAGAGAGAAAGACAGAAAGAGAGAGATGGGGGTAGGTAGAGAGAGACAGAGAGATGGGGGTAGGTAGAGAGAGACAGAGAGATGGGGGTAGGTAGAGAGAGACAGAGAGATGGGGGTAGGTAGAGAGAGACAGAGAGATGGGGGTAGGTAGAGAGAGACAGAGAGATGGGGGTAGGTAGAGAGAGACAGAGAGATGGGGGTAGATAGAGAGAGAATGAGAGATGGGGGTAGATAAAGAGAGACAGAGAGATAAGGGTAGGTAGAGAGAGACAGAGAGATGGGGGTAGGTAGAGAGAGACAGAGAGATAAGGGTAGGTAGAGAGAGACAGAGAGATAAGGGTAGGTAGAGAGAGACAGAGAGATGGGGGTAGGTAGAGAGAGACAGAGAGATGGGGGTAGGTAGAGAGAGACAGAGAGATGGGGGTAGATAGAGAGAGACAGAGAGATAGGGGTAGGTAGAGAGAGACAGAGAGATAGGGGTAGGTAGAGAGAGACAGAGAGATAGGGGTAGGTAGAGAGAGACAGAGAGATGGGGGTAGATAGAGAGAGACAGAGAGATAGGGGTAGATAGAGAGAGACAGAGAGATGGGGGTAGGTAGAGAGAGACAGAGAGATGGGGGTAGGTAGAGAGAGACAGAGAGATGGGGGTAGGTAGAGAGAGACAGAGAGAGGTGGGTGTGGGTAGAGAGAGAGACAGAGAGATGGGGGTAGGTAGAGAGAGAGACAGAGAGATGGGGGTAGGTAGAGAGAGACAGAGAGATGGGGGTAGGTAGAGAGAGACAGAGAGATGGGGGTAGGTAGAGAGAGACAGAGAGATAGGGGTAGGTAGAGAGAGACAGAGAGATGGGGGTAGGTAGAGAGAGACAGAGAGATGGGGGTAGGTAGAGAGAGACAGAGAGATAAGGGTAGGTAGAGAGAGACAGAGAGATGGGGGTAGGTAGAGAGAGACAGAGAGATGGGGATAGGGATAAGGAGAGGCTATATTCAATTCGGAGTTAGGGAAGTCGAGACCGAATCTGATGCTTATCGCAAGCGCCTGGTGGGGAGTTGTAGGCCTGATCAGATAAGTTGCCTCGCCAAAGATCAATATGGCGTGTTCCGAGCTCTCGAGCAGAAAAACAAAACAAAACAAAAGAAGCAAAAAAACTGTTGTATTTGAACACAAAGTGTAGCAGGTTGCCCTTGACCAATGGAAATTGGCTCTGAAGTCGATTGGCAAAACGCGCGATGTGCTCGCATGAAGTGCTTTGCTTACTTCGCGAGGGAGATAACTTTAGCTATTGGTATACGCTGCCTGGTATGTCATATATAGTTATTCTTTCTATCTCTGTCTCTGTCTGTCTGTCTGTCTGTCTGTCTGTCTGTCTGTCTGTCTGTCTCTCTCTCTTTTCTCTTTCTCTCTCTCTCTCTCTCTCTCTCTCTCTCTATATATATATATATATATATATATATATATATATATATATGTATATATATATTTCTAGGCCATATTTGTTTTTGTTTTCCTAATGCTTAATTTTATTTCTCCCTTTGTACAAACCTGGGCCTCAACGCAAATTGAGGAAGTCATTAAGTCCTGCACTTTCCCTAGCTATTTGAAGATCTTCTTTTTAAATGTTTGTTTAAAAGTCAAGCCTTCCGGCGAAGAGGACCTTAAGGTGCTCTGCCTCGCAGGAATTCCCTAGCTAGCTGTCCATTTGTTTCAGCCTACTTGTCTTGATAAATATATTTATACATAGAATTGGGATTTTCCAAAAAAAGGTTTATTATTCTTTTATTAAAATAACGCCCTGTACTTATTTATCGTAAAAAAACTATTAAAAGATTATTTTTGAAGATGCGTACCAGATTCAATGAAAGAAAAAAAAATAATAAATGTACTCCAAAACGGATACGGTGTGAAATAAATACATAAAAAGAAACCAGCTCAATTTCGTAAAATATTAATTGAACGGTCGAAGAATCTTAACAATTAAGAATTTTATTCTTCGATTTAACGATTAATTGCTCCAGGTTAGTATAACGGCTAAAAACCTGTTTATCTTGTTGTAAAAACTCCTTTGTCAACCAAAATTGAATCTTTTCTGACAAGGAAATGAACAATTTTCCAGTGAAAAAGTTTCAGCCATTTTTGGTCTTGGTAGCTGACGTCACTGGATGGTTATGCTAACGTCCTTCATTTATAGAGAGGGCGTGGCAGTGTGGCCCTTGAAGGGCACTATGAATTATCTCGCCCTATTTCTTTTTTTTTTTTTTTTTCACCTTCAAATTAGTCTTTATAGGTTCGGCGAAATAACATTTTAAGCCAGTTATGAACAGTTACGCCGATATAACTCTGATCAGGTTTGTGTTTTATAATCAGCGCTACTTTTTTTTTAAACCAGTTTGCTTTTGTGTTTAGTTATTAAGATTCCAGCTGAGCCTAGAAAAGATATTACTGAAGTTAGAAATAAAGAATTATAGGTTGATAGTGTTATCACAATTCAGTATTAATCCATGATTTGTAAGGAAAAAATTTATTCTTTTCTTCTTTTTTTTAGAAATTGATCAACATTGAATAGTCACATATTTTCGCAGTTGATATTTTTCCGCTGCATATATAATTTATTTACTCTACACACGCAGTATGTTTTCTGAAATCAATATTTGTCCAATATGCAGACGGAAATAAAGGCAATATAGATCTCTAGTGTAAGACCAATCAGGAAATTTGGAAAATCTTGCATTCCTGTCGAAACGGAAAAAATATTTATATCTAATCGGAAACTGAAGTGAAATAATGAGCCACCGAAAACACGAATAAGGAACCTCCATCAATAATACTAGCGTTCGGCCATGTTTGTTTAGGGCGAGCCCAGAATGTGATATTTTAATTAACGCACCCGCCTGTGTCAGTGCGACCAGATGGAGACACCCGAGTCCAATTTATAGCAAACTCCTAGTCGAATGGCGTGGGATTGACTTCCCCAGTACAGACCAGAAAAAGACGACCCCTACAAAGGCTCAGACAGGAAGTAAACATGGCGTTAGGTCACCAACAGGTTGCTGAGTGGAAATCTCGAGTATTGGTAACAGACGGAACTGGATAGGGCAAACCTAACGCAAGAATTTTTTTGAGGGGAAAGAGGTAGAACTGTATGGTATTCATGAGATTGCCTCACTGTAGATCAATTGTATTGTCAATAACGCGAGTACCGGCATAAGTCGAGGGTTTCACACATACCAGTTGGTGTTGATATTATATTATTATTATTGTTATTATTATTATTATTATTATTATTATTATTATTATTATTATTATTATTATTATTATTATTATTATTATTATTATTATTATTATTATTATTATTATTATTATTATTATTATTATTATTATCATTATTATTATTATTACTACTATTATCCTCATTATTATTAATATTGTTATTATTATTATTTCGTTTGCGATGATATGGAAGAAATCCCAATGAAATATCAAATTAATAATAAAAAAAAAAGAAAAGAGAAGGAAAGAAAAAAAGGAACTATTTATTAATGATAAGTGGAGTACTCAAATGACTTATGAAAATAAAAGGGAAGCTAAATCGAACCGAGACCTGCTTTCTTCATTCTAATTTGCTTAGTATACAGTTTAGTTTTTATAGTCCAAATATTGCTTATGCTATATTTCTGCATTGATTTGTGTAGATTCTAGCGCAATATTTCTTTGTATAGATGTTCCATTGAATCATTTCAAAGAGCTGCATCGTCCAAGAGTCGATAAAAATGTCTTAAGTATCGCTAGCAATTTCACCCCAGGCGTAAATTTCCCAGCACTACTAAATCAATTTGAAGGGCATCAAACATAGATATAAATAGCCATAATGTCTATTCCCCTATACATCGCTTAATAACGAGTTTTTAAACAGTACATTATTCACAATCAGTCTCAGTGCGAATGGCTATTGTCCAAAGTGTATTATTTTAGAAACAATAAACTCTTAATACAGTCTTTGCTGGTATTGGGCTTCGTGAGTTGAGTGTAGACGTCACCACTACCTGCGGATCGGAGAGGATCAAGCGTGGCGTCTGTTGCTTGGAAACTATTTAGAACCACCACTAATGTCACATTACTTCTCCCTGTTGGGCGTGATGAGAATAATAAATGAACAAATCCTCCGATCTCGCCAGATCTGCTTTCTCTTTTATGAAGTTAGTCTGGAGATCTCGGTGACCCTGACCTTTACGGCTGTCAAACTTTTGTCTTCTGTAATTGACAATTTTGGGGTATTACTAGGAATGTTATATGATACAGCTGGTTACAAAAAAAAATTGCATCCGTTCTGGAAAAATGGACTGAATAAAAATTGAGAGCTGATAATTATTGAAAATTACTGGTCTAGTTAAAGATCCTTTGACACACAAAAATTATTTTGTCTGGTTAAGAAAATACTTCTTCACATTAAATAAAAATATTAAGGTTTGTATGAGCTTTAGCTTTTTTCATTTTTATCCTAACGTCATTCTTGTTTGTTTTTTGTTTTTTTGTTTGTTTTTTTGGGGGGGGAGGGGGGGTATTTTTTTATTTTACATTTTTGTGTGTAAATAAGAATGGAAATCTGATTTTGAAAATTATTAGTCTACTTAAAGCTCCTTTGACACGGTTATTATCATGTAATGAGATCCAACATGTATTCCCGCAAGGCAGTGTGGTTCTCGGCACCTGTGGCGAATTTATAGGTTTCCAGTGAGCGCCTAGACCGAATTTTAAATAGAATGAGAAAGTACGGTTGTAGATGTTTTCCAGAATTTTTTTTTTTTTTTTTTTTTTTTTTTGATATTCCTGCGTGGGAAGGTTGATGAGACACATTTGATGGGTTTTTCTCGAAACTGTCCTCGAGCTAGAACAGAAAAATGAGGATGATAGGTTTATTCGGAAAGCACGTTTTTCCTGACGCTCAAAAAGAGATGATCAGATTTTGTCTGGTTTAAGGAAACACTGGTTCAAATTAAATACAAATATTAAGCAATCTATCAACTTTAAGTTTTTCTTTAGTTTGCTTACTTTTTATGATTGTGTGTCTGCTTTATTCTGCTAATTTTTTTTTTTTTTTTCACACTGAAGCATAATTTAGTTCCCGTCAAAATTTGGTCTACAAATTGAGATTGACAAAATAACAAAAGAGAAAGGGGAAAAAATGATTTTCGTAAAAGCTCAAATTACCTAATGCTAGGGTGAGTGAAGGCTCCACAGCCGAGTTGATGGAGCCCGAGCGCGACCTACTGTTCCAGATTTCCCCAGAGTCCCATCTTGAAGCTATTAAGTCAGAACGCCACGGCTATTGTTTCAGTATTGCGAAACGAAAGCTTTTTCAGAGGAGCAAAGTGGGAACGGACGTATGACGGGGAATGGAGATTGTCGTTGTTAAGGGGAGAAAATCCGTCACGCTCAGCGTGACAATGTGTTTACCGCTGACAATGATTTGTATGTGGAACAATCTATCATTCAACAGTCTGTCCTTCCCTTTTGATGTTCATACGTATCGATCAAGCTTAGATTTCACACAAAAAACCCTCCTTAAATGTCGATTGTAGGAAGGAAGAGTGCGAGGCCTGAGATCCATAGGGTGAAAGCGGCTTGATATCTTCCATATGTTTCACTATTTCATTCTCTTTCTCTCCATCTCTATCTATGTCTATCTTTTATTTTCTTAGTTTTCTTATTACTAATTTTCTATCCCAGTCCACGATTCTTCCTATTTACTCCCCCCCCCCCTCCCCCCTCTTTCAATTCCTCTCTTTGTCTCCTAGTCATTCATTCATTCATTCACTGTATCTATCTATCTATCTATCAATCTATCTATCTATCTATCGATCTCCATTAACCTTTTTGGTACAGCCTTTTATACTATAACCTCATCTTCAATAAACTTTCCATCAGCTTTTTATTCATTTAATAGACCAAGGGATATAATCATCAAACAGTTGTCTTCTCGATCTCCTTCTGCACCCGAAGTAGTATTCTGCAACGAGAATACTCGATGTGACACCCTAGAATCGGAAAGAAATTCACGGGGAAAAATGGAAATGGAGTTTTTAATCATTCATTTTTTCCCCCCAAGATTCGAATGTTAAGTAGGTGTCTTGTGAACAGTTACCATAATTATAATAATCCTCAATTCGCCTTGAGTAAACGACAGTTTTACAACCCTAAATTTCTTGGACTTTCTCAAAGTCAGAGAGATTTGGTAACCTCAGAAATTGCTAGAAAATCGGTGTTTAGCTCAAGCCGCAACGGCTCCTCGGAGTAAAGTGAAAACTGTCAAGTTTCTCAGCCTGATTTCATGAACCGCATCTTCTGAACAGATTTTTATTTTAAACATGTTCGAAACTAGGATACAGCTAACTCTGTTCCCGATCTAATGAAAAATCCTTCTGAACGCTCATTAGTGGCAATAAATTCTAGGGGAAAAGTGTCAAGATTTGTAATGTTTGCATGAAATTCATGTTTTATATATTTACTTACACGATGATGAGGTTATGTCAATAAATTATATTGTAGATCAGAATGCGAAAAGCGAAAAAGGGTCGTCAAAGTTTCAGATTCTTCCGATATATTTTCATCGTTGCTTCTTGCGCTTTCTTCGTCGAGTTTTATTCAACTGGTTGAAACTCCCTGTGGTTCTGTAATAATTTATTTACCTCCTGCCTTGTATATCGCAGCGTGCAGCTCAAAATTGTTACAGATCCATTGTGTTCCATCACTGGCTTTTCACTAGTTTAAACCGCTTCTGCCTTTTCATTAAAAATTAAACGGTAATTTTTTTTTACATAAAGAGCATAAGAATGGCTGCATCCAATTATTCTTCTCAAAGTACTGCTGGTTGCGACTCTCTATTTTCCTAAAATTTTATGGAAACTTTCCGAATTACGGGAAGTACTCACTCTAACATAAAAGAGGAGAAAACTTCTCAAGTCTCCATTACTGCTCATCCATAATTCAAAGTTTTTGGTCTGTAACCCTCTCAAGCAGGCGCTTCATTTATAATAGACAGGAAAACATTCTGAATGTCTACACCGTCTGTTTTATCTTGCTTTCCTCTTTTTTTTTTCAATTAGACCATTGACGGCTCATGGTCAGAACTATTATTCGCTTTCACGCACACTCTGTGAAGATAATTCTGAATTTCCCAAAGAGGGATGAATAAAGAAAATCTTATCTTATCCTTATGAAAAGGTCGTTTTCAGTTGATAAAAGAGCAGGTAGTAAAAAAATATAGAGCTGTACCAACGTTTTACTTACTTTTGACAACGTTGCTAATGGCTCAAAACTTAAAGTTATCACGTTTCCTTATTTTTTTCTTTCCTTCTCTTTTTTCATTCTTATGAATACCCAGTCCAAAACGAAGGGAATCTCCTTAAATTGATGACCATCTCAGCATATCAGCTTTTGAAGCAACAGCGACTGCATCTGATTCTTTACCAAAACCCAGAACCCGTTTTTCTTTCTAACTTCGACCTTTAACTTTGCTCTCAATTTAGGAACGCCGCTTTCAAAGACATAACTCCTTTTTAGCCGTTGAACATTTGAACAAAAGAGCTTTTTTTTCAACAGCCCATAACAACCCGTTGTAATATTGATTGGACACGACAGTTGTCTATTGTGAGGCTGGGCCCAGATCGAGACGCTTCACTGGGTGGCAAGGGACCAAACGGCGGTGGTACACAATGAAAGACATTTTTCCCAAGAGCCATATCTTCAAACCATTAATTTTACTAGACTGCCAAGCAGCGCGTGCCTAATCTTTACGTCGATTTTGCTAGCTGTTTAAAGAGACTTATATTTCCTACTTTACTGGGACGTTCACATTACGGTCCTGTAAGAGTCGGCTAGGCCCTAAGATGGTTTGTTGAGCACGCTAGCTGTTTAAGAGACATAAAATTGTTTCATACGTTACTGGGACGTTTTCAAAACAGTGCAGGTCATTTATCCGCTAGGCCCTTAGATGGTTTGTTGGGCACGCTAGCTGTTTAAGAGACATATAGTTAGTTTCCACGTTACTGGGACGTTTTCAAAACAGTGCAGGTCATTTATCCGCTAGGCCCTTAGATGGTTTGTTGGGCACGCTAGCTGTTTAAGAGACATATAGTTAGTTTCCACGTTACTGGGACGTTTTCAAAACAGTGCAGGTCATTTATCGGCTAGGCTTTTAGATGGTTTGTTGGGCGCGCTAGCTGTTTAAGAGACATAAATTAGTTTCTACGTTACTGGGACGTTTTTAATACGGTCAGGTCATTTATCGGCTAGGCCCTAAGATGGGTTGTTGGGCGCGCTAGCTGTTTAAGAGACATAAAATTAGTTTCTACGTTACTGGGACGTTTTCAAAACAGTGCAGGTCATTTATCGGCTTTGCCTTTAGTTGGTTTGTTGAGCACGCTAGCTGTTTAAGAGACATAAAATTGTTTCTTACGTTACTGGGACGTTTTCAAAACAGTGCAGGTCATTTATCGGCTTTGCCTTTAGTTGGTTTGTTGAGCACGCTAGCTGTTTAAGAGACATAAAATTGTTTCTTACGTTACTGGGACCTTCACATTACGGCTAGCCCTGGGATGGGTTGTTGAGCACGCTAGCTGTTTAAGAGACATAAAATTGTTTCCTACGTTACTGGGATGTTTTCAATAAGGTACAGTTAATGTCAGCCAGGTACTAAGATGGGTTGTTGAGCACGCTAGATGTTTAAGAGATATATATTTCCAACGTTACTGGGATGTTTTCAATACGTTACAGTTAATGTCAACCAGGTACTAAAATGGGTTGTTGAGCACGCTAGCTGTTTAAGAGACAAATATTTCCAACGTTACTGGGATGTTTTCAATACGGTGCAGTTTATGTCAGCCAGGTACTAAGATGGGTTGTTGAGCACGCTTTGTACAGCATACAGTGTGAGAAAATTTATCTATATATAATGAGCTGGGTGAAAAATGAGGACCATCTAACCGAGAATTTCTAGACCACCTAGGAACGTCAAATTTGACATGAATGATAAAGTTGTAACTTGCCTTAAGGATTGGAGTGGGAATAGTATTTTTCACCAAAATAGTATTTTTTGAAAATTAAAGACAAAAATATGATTATTATTTTTTTTTTAAGAAAAAAAAAAGCGCGAATGTGCGAAATGCTTTTCTGTAAGCACAGTTGGGCAGAGATGGCAGGAATGAAACTGAAAGTACGCATACAATGTGGGCAGCGGCAGATCTAAAACTGTCTGGAATAGATCTAGATCTAGATCTACATTTTATAGTGTAAGATCTAAGATAAAAGTTTAAAACATTGATTCTCGATCTAGGGCCTAAATGTTTATAGTAGATAGACTCAAATCAAAAGTTTAAGATCTACAACAGAGAAATCTAGATTTCACTTTCAGTCTTACAGAATTTTTATTACTTTCATTACACGTAGATTTAAATAGCTGCGCGGCTAAGAATTCACGCAAGGCGTTGCACTTTTATGAACTAAATGCGAAAATTCACAGCTTTCTCATAAGCGTTTACAAGGAACTTAAAACATATTGGAATGGTACAGAATTAGTCGATTTCTTTTATTCCAAAAGGATTTAAGTCCTTTATCTAAATTTTGTTTTTAGAATAAGGATAATCAAGATATTTAGATTCAAGATGGGTAGGTGGGGGCGTATATATCTGGATCATTTAGTAAAAGGATAGATATCAAGATCACTTACAAGCTTCTTTAAATACACACGCATCCCAGCCAGGTCAAATTGACACCATGGTTCCGTTCGTAGAACGGGGTTTAAAGCTTGTTTATAAAATTTTGTTGTTTCTTTTTTCTTTATAGCAAGATAATTCTGTAAAGATCAAACCTACTTAAAGATCTTTTCAACCATCATTATCATGCGAATCTAAACTGATGCGCAGCTGTGGAAATCCCCGCAGGCTTTGCACATTATAAGCATTCTCTGAAAGGGATCATAGCCTTCTAATAAGAGTTTTTAAAAAAATCTTAAAATAGATTTGAAAAGCTCAGCTTGAATTTATCTCTTATACAGACTGTTAGTGTTAGTTACAACCTTTTATATGTTTTAGGCCCTCAGGCTGGTTTACTCGATCAAGGCTTGTTTTCTTTTTTTTTTTTTTGATTCCTTTATGCTATCTTTATCGCATGAG
>JAWDGP010004327.1:212500-240000 GCA_033675545.1 Elysia crispata | reverse complement strand
TCACGCGGTCTCATAAATCTTAGCAAACTTTACAAAAATTCATTAAACGTGAAATATTAACTTATGATTTTAATTTTTTTCAAAAGATGTAAAATGTTCACGAAGAATATAAAGATTTTGAAATTTGAGATGCCTCGGTAATGGATATTATCGTAAATCAGTTGGGATTCTCATTTCAAGTTTTGAAATTATCATCTTCGTCGCTATTAATGATAATTTTATATATGATATCTGAGATTTTGAAAAAAGAATCTTTTACGAAACGGCAACAATGCAATTCAGGTTTTCAGTATTTGGTGGATTTAAACTATCTTCGGTTGTCTAACCTTTTATTTGTGTTATCAAATTTCCAACCTGAGCAAGATTGAATACCATAGTTTTTCTATTAATGTTTCCCTGTCTAAATATCAAATATTTAAAATGATGAATTTGAAATACGAAACATGTGGAGCAAATACTAAGCCAACACTTGCACTTAATAATAATCTATTGTCTAGGAGATATTTATGAAATCAAAAGCGTAAAAGATATGTATCAAATCTGAGAAGAAGCCCTATTTTGTTGTAGGTACCCAAATTTCTTATTCTCTTTTATTTTCTTCTTCTTCGTCTTCTTCTCCTCCTCCTCCTCCTCATCCTCCTTCTTCTTCTTCTTCTTCTTCTTCTTCTTCTTCTTCTTCTTCTTCTTCTTCTTCTTCTTCTTCTTCTTCTTCTTCTTCTTCTTCTTCTTCTTCTTCTTCTTCTTCTTCTTCTTCTTCTTCTTCTTCTTCTTCTTCTTCTTCTTCTTCTTCTTCTTCTTCTTCTTCTTCTTCTTCTTCTTCTTCTTCTTCTTCTTCTTCTTCTTCTTCTTCTTCTTCTTCTTCTTCTTCTTCTTCTTCTTCTTCTTCTTCTTCATCCTCATCATCTTCCTCTTTAACATCTCAATCTTCTTCTTCTTCTTCTTCTTCTTCTTCTTCTTCTTCTTCTTCTTCTTCTTCTTCTTCTTCTTCTTCTTCTTCTTCTTCTTCTTCTTCATCTTCTTCTTCTTCTTCATCTTCTTCTTCTTCTTCTTCTTCTTCTTCTTCTTCTTCTTCTTCTTCTTCTTCTTCTTCTTCTTCTTCTTCTTCTTCTTCTTCTTCTTCTTCTTCTTCTTCTTCTTCTTCTTCTTCTTCTTCTTCTTCTTCTTCTTCTTCTTCTTCTTCTTCTTCTTCATCCTCATCATGTTCCTCTTTAACATCTCTCTCTTTTTCTTCTTCTTCTTCTTCTTCTCCTTCTCCTCCACCCTCCCCCCACACACACACACATACCCCTTTTCCTCTTTCTTTCTAATAAATTTTTCCTTTTGAAAAATTGAGACTAGCCAGGCATCGACAAAAGCCAGTTGTGTAAAAATTAACGTCACTCCGTGGAGAGTCTCTTTATTGATTAAAGGGGAAGGCTCAGAATGTCGATTTTAAAGTAAGATTAATTTTTAATGATTGAAAGAGAGACGCATAAAAAAAAAGAAATTTATCGCTTATTCCTTTAACTCGACCAGCTAAGTCTATGCAACACAATGGGTTTTCTTCGTTGTCTTGTTAACTCAACCAGTGGCTCAACTTCAGTTACGTAGAGAAAATAAGCAGAGCCACTGTTTTTTGTTTTAACCCCACTAATTTCTTTTCTCTGAAATGCTCAAAGTGCCCTGTAAAAGGTTTTGTAACAGGCTCGGACTAACGATTATGCCGTTTAAAAACACCAAGGGGAATTTTAAAGGAATTGTTTCTGTGTTCTTGAATAATACACTTCGCCTGTGAGTTATTTCTTTAACATACTTATCACTATACCTAACTTTAAACACTCTTGAAATGATCAAATGGCTTCATAGGTTTTACGACAAACCATTACCACCTCTTTCAGCTTTTTCAACGCATGGGGCGCATCACTCTAACATGATGGCAAAACATTCTAACGCATAACAGTCACGTCCTCACTTTTGTTTCTGAAAAGTGTGAATTAACTTGCATGTGACGTGACTTTCTTGGTGAGTCGATATCTAGAATAAACCCGGAGCAACCCATACTTTAATCTTACACTGCTTCATTCTAAAGTCAAGTATCTGAGGGTATTTCTCTCTGTCAAAGTATTGCATGGGGCGCCAAGTATTCTCTCTAATTGTTAGTCTATGAGTTATTCTGATGACAATTACTTTATTTTATTCATGAAAAGAAAAAAATTAACTAAACCGCGACCCAAAATACTGTCGTTTTGCAATGAACAAAAATATTAAATATTTTTTTTTAATATTTAAAATTAATGTTTTAAGCACGAAACTTTCCTTTCGTATGAAAAAAAAATATTTTCGGCTTTTTATTTAAATTTCTCTACCCTTTCAGAATAAAATAGTTTCAAATAATTTTACAAATCAGCTGCATATACCTGATAAATTATTATTAAAATCTCTGAATAATGTTTCCCAACATATGAATGACCGAAACTGTAATTTTGAATCCTAATTAGACATACGCTTTAAGAGAATTAATGATTAATAAATAAAAACTTAGAAAGAGAGTATCGTTTATGCATGATGAAATGAATGTAGTCTTATTAAAAGGAAACTAAAAAATTTAATACCAAAATGAGGATGATGCAAAAAAAAATGATAAGTCATCGGATTGTTTACCATATTTTAAAAGCTACAATCATAAAATGCGTAGTTTCAATCACAGATGTAAGGCGCAATTGTATTAGAAATGATACAGAAAAAAAACGTAAAAAGAAAAACCAAACCATTTCAAACGCATACACTGCTGAGGCGAATGAAGGATATTAACTTAGATCAAGTTTCAATAAAAGATAACATTTCGTTTCAAGATCTACATTTTTTTTTAATTTTAAATTTTTGTTATTTTAATTTTCGATGTCTGTCTCATATTTCATATTTTTCTCATTTTTTTTAAACATAATGTAAAAAAAAAAAAAAATACATTTATATTGATATATTTCTTCACTCAGTTTACTTGGGTGATAATGAATTTTACAATGTCGTAAAAAGCTGGACCAGCACATTCGAGGAAAGAGAAGGAGAATAATAAAAAAAAGACTAGTAAGAAAACATCAAAGAGAGGATCGATACTCTTATAGGCCAAACTAATATTACATTAGCCCAGACGTAGGACGCATTACGAAAACACTAGGCACACGAAATGGTACCGAAACTATTCCCTGTGTATTTACGAGAGTTGATAAAAGAGAGTGAGTTTTCTGGTAATCTCTGGAGGCTAGAAGGAGACGTCAGACCTGATGGGGTTAGGGTGTCTGCTGGAAACGTGTTTGTCTTACTCTTTAAGCTGTGAAAAATGTTCAAAGTTTAAGGGTTTGCTTATTTTCGAGCTATCAATTGATAGTATATACATACATATACACATATATTTATATATATATATATATATATATATATATATATATATAAATATATTCATCTGTCTGACTTTCTGTCTATCTATCTATCTAGTATCTAACTATCTTTCTGCATCTCTATTTATCTATCTACATAACTATCCATCTATAACATCCATATAATTATGTCTGCATGTGTGGTATGCATGTACCTATTGAAAGCTTTACACAAAAGTCCGATATTTCAACGAATATTTTCTTTTTTTATATACTTATTGAAGTTAATCGAACCAGATTTTAATACATCTCCTCATTGATTTATTGATATCAATCTTTTTTGTCTTTCTAACTACTACTCACCTCTTTTTTTAGTAAGTATTTGTTTTATTTGCCTGGGATCGATATTAAATATCTAATTATCTCTCTCCATGCTTATGTATTTGCCAGTCAGCCTGTAATCTTATGTTTTGTTTCTCTCCCCCCGGCCCCTTTTATCTTCCATTTATTCTGTTATCTGTGTTAATTTCACAAGTTCTTTTGGCCATGTCCTGTTTCACAGCGCATTTTTCATTCTTTTTTTTTTTCAAAAGGATCCTATAACTGTGTTTATTTAGACGACATAATAATTATAAACCACTGTATCGTAGAAACTGTCATTGAAATCGAGAAACTGGCATGATGCGTGTATATATATATATATATATATATATATATATATATATATATATATATATATATATATATATATATATATATTTCTTTTTTTTTAAATAATGTGATTAATAAAGGAAAGAGAGAAATATTATTTGAAAGGATATAAACCATGGGGATTCTTTGTGCAATAATCTGAGAGAGCAGTGAAAACTCTGCAACCATCATAAAAGGACTTTGGGAGACGGAATGTGATCCCAGCCAATGACCGCCTGCAGGAAGGAGCAAAGAGCTCTGTAGTAGTGCAACTGGATCACGTCCCTGGGGACCACAGTGAGCACACATGGACGCGCAGTAATCCAGTTGTGAGCCTACGTCCTCTGAACATCAGGATAAAGTGGATTTGACAGCCGGGATGGAGAGGTAGAGCTTCAGAACGGCCCTTCATTTAAATAAGACGCGACACTACTGCGCATGCGTGGAGCTTCGCGGATATCGACCTTTCGGGGAAATATCCAATTAGATCCCTTGATACAGGTCAGCTGGGTTTATCAAGAAGAGGGGTTATTTGAACAAAATTCCATGCATCAACGAGACCTGCATTGGTCATTGGTGTAAGGCGGTCGTCTTTTAATTTTCACTTATTCAATTTACGTTAATGTTTGAAGCACCAAATCATACCTGGATGTTGTTGAGTTCTAGTCTTTGTTGCTTTAATTTCTAAAAATGATCTTCGCAAACTATTGAGATCACATTGTTATGAACAAGTCACATCAAACATTGAATAAACAATGAGCAAGTCTATCTATACGCCTGTCTATACATCTATCAATCTATCTTTCTATCAATTTATCTATCTGTCTGTCTATATCTCTGTAGATCTATTTTTTTTCTTCTATCGCACGAAAGGATCAGCTGTGTTGAACAGACGTTTACCTCGCTTTGTCTCATGTTTCCTGCCATAGCCTCAGACTACCTTACTACATAATTATTATTTTGGTTCAAGCACCCAGCAGCGCTAGTGTATGCCGGGAAAATCAGCTGAACGATCGGAGGCGGTGAGGGAGTATTATTAAAGTTGTGGGAGAGCGTTCAGTAAGGATGGAAATCTCCAGCCTGCAGCACAGATCTAGAGCATCGTCTTAAAGGTTTAAACGAGGCATTAGATGGTTGTAGCGAACCGCTGGAGTGAGGAAGGGGCAGAGAAAATCAATCCAAACCATTTTTTCCCTTTCTTTATTATGTTATAATGAACATATTACAGCTTTCTTCTTTTTAATTCTCTAATCATTTCTTCAAAAGCTTTTCTACTCTCCTCTTTGTTTAGATGATTGTAGCCTCAGCACTGCACGCATAGTGCAAGAACGGTTTTAACCAATGCAGTTTTCTTACACCTTATGCAAGATTTACTTGTGCTCCTCAGAGATCAATAAACCCTGCCAATTGGTTGAACTATGTGGCCTATACGATAATCACCATCGATTACCAAGCAATTGATGATAACGAGAAAGTATTGGTTGAAGGAGGGTCCTTTTTTAGGTAGACATCATAGGTCGCATTTGGCCAATTTATTACATATTCTTTCTGGTAGATACTAAAAGCAAAATAATTACGTTTAATTTATAACAGAGATAGAATAATTCTAAACTAATGAGGTATTTAGCTTCAAAGCATTCCAAAGATCTGTCCACGGTGACTGAAAATTTGCGTCATGGAATAGTCTCTGTAAATATTTCCTCATGTTTTCTCCCATTGCGACTAAATTAGGACGAAACTTTGAACAAATGGCCACAGGTGATTACAGTCATCCTCAGCTGACGGCAAGCCACTTATTGTATATGAAGGTGGAATCGGAGAGTTAACTCTTGTGGCTGTTCTATTTTAGTTTTTCACATTTCCGACTTGACAAGTTTTCAACTTAGTCACGAATTAATGATTACTACGGCATGAAAAAATCTTGGAGAGACAATTACAGACTCCAATCATTTAACTGACGAATTTGTCTGATTTTTCATGTTCCACATAATTACCCAATCTCCGAGATTTAATAAAGTCGATATGGCTGCGTCGCTATTATTACGAGCCCTGTCTGAGTATGAGTTGGATCTGCGTCAGAAATCATCCCCTCCCCCCCACCCCCTGCTGTCTCAGTCGGAGGTAGACGGACAGCGGAAATGGACATTAGGATACTAAAAAGCAGAAGGATCGTGGCAGGAAATTAAAGCATCCAACTTAAAGAAAATACGCTTTTGTTGAGTCAGGACTAGATGTGTCTAGAAAGAGGGTGAAAACAAAATAGTAAGTATAAAGCAGATGTAAAAACAAAGTTTCTATTTCTCTGGTTGGGGTTGATTTAGACAAAATTAACAGAATGTCTTCGGTTAAGTATAATAAAGGAAATTGACTAATCCGTTACTTTTACAGACTGTTTTTAGATCCTTTTAAACGCTTATTAGAAATCTGTGAATTTTCGCGTGAAGAGCTCAGAAGTTCGCTGACTTGCGCAGTTATTTAAACCTACATGATAATGAAAGATAAAAAAAAATCTGTCTCTAGATTTAGAATTTAGAATATTAGTTAACTTTTCTTTCTATGATGATAATAATTGGCACATTTCAGCAGCGTCATATTTATTTATAGAACGATTGATGAAAACTTTGCGTGCCGAAAACTTTTCCCGACGCACGTTCTAATTGACTGATTTGCACTGTGGAAATTAAAGCATATTCGATCAATCTAGACTTTTTTGTGTAGCTATTCTTTTCAGGCTTTTGGCATAATGATCAAGACCCATCTTGGTAATTTCTTGCCATTATCAATACAAGCTGAAAAACACATTCTATGAACGAGTATCTGGTGTCAACTTGCCAGGGCTAGGGTGCGTGTGTGTTTTGAATAAACATATGATCTTGATATATATATATATATATATATATATATATATATATATATATATATATATATATGTATATATATATTACTTTACGTACATGCCTCAACGTATCTGTCTTTACCTAGAGCCTAGATATTTAGATATCTTTTTCTTATTCTAAACACAAAATTTATTTCTAGAACTTAAAAACTTTTGAAATTCTACTCCTGAAAGTAAAATCTAGATCTATCTGAATCTAGATCTTAAACTTTTGCTTTGATCTAGCTGCTATAAATATCCAGGCCCTAGATCTAGAACCTGTGTCCAAGCAGCTTTAATAGACTCTTTATTTAGATCTTACGCTATGACATGTAGATCTATTCCAGACGCTTTAAAATCTGCCGCCACCTACATTGTACGCCTAGTTTCAGTGTCATTCCGGCCATCTTGTCAAGCTGTGCTTACAGGAAGTAGTTCGCACGTTCACCCTTTTTTTTAAAAAAAAAAGAAAACAATAACCCCACTTTTTGTCATGACTTTTCAAAAAACACTATTTTGGTGAAAAATAATATTACCAATCTAATCTTGAGGACAATCTTCAACTATATGCCTAATTTGACCTGCTTAGGATGTCTAGAAATGCTTGGTTAGATGGTCCTCATGTTTTGCCTAGCTCCATTGTTAAAAGAAATCAAATTTAAATAAGAACTAGACCTGTATTTAGTCGTTTTACAGCTGTAGCATCTAAATCAAATCTTTAGTTTTACCCACTGACTTAATTGAGCTGATTAGCGAGTTATATACTTCTTCAATGATCAAGTTTCGCCTTTGCTCATTATGAAGCTAATCAGTTATTAATTTAAAAAAAAAGGCTCCAGGTGAACAGCCTAGCAGAAATTCACAGTTGCCGATTTATTTCACCCTAATTAATCGTGAGCGTTGAGAAGGATCTATCAGATAAGGATTTTACAAAATAAGCTTCTAATTCTCATTGTGACTACAAATAGACATCATTAAAAGTGTATTCTGATTATTGTCTTTCACACCAATATTCCAAGACTGACGTCTACATTTTTCTAAATTGCTTCAAGCCTCCTGGCAGTGTCTGCCTTTCACGGCATTACCTGGGACTGGAATTGTCTATTTTGTCTTCTGTTATTCTTTATTTCAAGTAAGTTAGGCGCAAAACTTGAAAAAAAAATAGTGGCCTATTTGCAGAAACTACTTTTAATCGTTTCTTGAAAAAATACAACTGAGGCTTCACTTTATTTTTTTGATGTCGTGAAATTCAAATAACAATAGTAAAAAAAGCAAAAAGCACTTTGAATAGTATTATTCTCTTGAACAATATCAATAGCTAGTTTACTGGTATAAAAATGAGAAACTGTAGAATTCACGTGTCCTACACGATCTTCACATACTCTCAAACACAATGAAACATGTTTTCAAATTTTTCAAGCTCGAGCAAATTATTTTTGAGTATTTTTTTTCTCCTTAGCTTCGAATTTTTTCCTAATGAGCACCTGTTTAGGGTTTGTTTCTTTTTTGTTTCTTTGTTGTTGTTGTTGTTGTTGTTGTTGTTGTTGTTTTTTGTGTTGGTTTTTTTCATCTTGTCCAGATTTCTGCATAACAAGCTCTACGCTCAAACGTTGCAATGAAGAAGAATGTCAACGTTGTCCTCTTGGAGGCCCCTATGGAGCCCCAATGGAGCCCCAATGGAGCCCCAATGGAGCCCCAGTGGAGCCTTATGCAGAAGAATTCCCTCTCCTCTAAGACCAACTTCTAACAACTTCCCCAGTATTTTAGATTTACAAGACAAGAGAAAAAATAATGGAGAACCTTGTTATAAAGATATCTGTATGTCCTTTAATTTATTTTCAAAAGGCCATCCGCCTGCTGTTTCTTTTTTTTTTTTTTATCGCGTGACAGTGTAAGGATGACCACTCCAGACATGAATAAGCCTGTGACCTCCAGTGTTTACACGCTTTTCAGAGGTTCTCACACACCACAAGGACAGCCCGGGCAGGGCTAAAGCATCTAGAATGAAGAAGCTTCTGGAATTGAATTACTCCTTATGCAGAGTCTTTCTGCTTCTCTTGTCCTCTTCTCTTATTGAAACTCCTGTCTAGTTTCTCTAGTTTTTCTTATTCTCTTCTCTTATTGAAACTCCTGTCTAGTTTCTCTAGTTTTTCTTATTCTCTTCTCTTATTGAAACTCCTGTCTAGTTTCTCTAGTTTTTCTTATTCTCTTCTCTTATTGAAACTCCTGTCTAGTTTCTCTAGTTTTTCTTATTCTCTTCTCTTATTGAAACTCCTGTCTAGTTTCTCTAGTTTTTCTTATTCTCTTCTCTTATTGAAACTCCTGTCTAGTTTCTCTAGTTTTTCTTATTCTCTTCTCTTATTGAAACTCCTGTCTAGTTTCTCTAGTTTTTCTTATTCTCTTCTCTTATTGAAACTCCTGTCTAGTTTCTCTAGTTTTTCTTATTCTCTTCTCTTATTGAAACTCCTGTCTAGTTTCTCTAGTTTTTCTTATTCTCTTCTCTTATTGAAACTCCTGTCTAGTTTCTCTAGTTTTTATTACTCTCTTCTCTTATTGAAACTCCTGTCTAGTTTCTCTAGTTTTTATTACTCTCTTCTCTTATTGAAACTCCTGTCCAGTTTCTCTAGTTTTTATTACTCTCTTCTCTTATTGAAACTCCTGTCTAGTTTCTCTAGTTTTTCTTATTCTCTTCTCTTATTGAAACTCCTGTCTAGTTTCTCAAATTTTTCTTATCCTCTTCTCTTATTGAAACTCCTGTCTAGTTTCTCTAGTTTTTATTACTCTCTTCTCTTATTGAAACTCCTGTCTAGTTTCTCTAGTTTTTATTACTCTCTTCTCTTATTGAAACTCCTGTCTAGTTTCTCTAGTTTTTATTACTCTCTTCTCTTATTGAAACTCCTGTCTAGTTTCTCTAGTTTTTATTACTCTCTTCTCTTATTGAAACTCCTGTCCAGTTTCTCTAGTTTTTCTTACTCTATTCTCTTATTGAAACTCCTGTCTAGTTTCTCTAGTTTTTCTTATTCTCTTCTCTTATTGAAACTCCTGTCTAGTTTCTCTAGTTTTTATTACTCTCTTCTCTTATTGAAACTCCTGTCTAGTTTCTCTAGTTTTTCTTATTCTCTTCTCTTATTGAAACTCCTGTCTAGTTCTCTAGTTTTTCTTATCCTCTTCTCTTATTTAAACTCCTGTCTAGTTTCTCTAGTTTTTATTACTCTCTTGTCTTATTGAAACACTTGTCCAGTTCTCTGGTTTTTATTACTCTCTTCTCTTATTGAAACTCTTGTCCAGTTTCTCTAGTTTTTCTTATCCTCTTCTCTTATTGAAACTCCTGTCTAGTTTCTCTAGTTTTTATTACTCTCTTCTCTTATTGAAACTCATGTCCAGTTTCTCTAGTTTTTCTTATCCCCTTCTCTTATTGAAACTCCTGTCCAGTTTCTCTATTTTTTCTTATCCCCTTCTCTTATTGAAACTCCTGTCTAATTCTCTTGTGTGTTCGGACAATTTTTAATTTAAGTCTTCCTGGTTTCTTGTGCTTGTCGTGCTCTTACTTCGGTTCTAGTTTACTGTAACTTCGCTTTCGTCTTTGCAGTCTTCTATCTCTATTTTGAGCCCATAAGTGCAAAGTTTCATGACAGTAAACGGTTATTTGTAATGAATTTTTATCAAAAGCAAACAAGTCTGTCCTCTTCTTTGTTCCTGAATCATTAAGCAAAAGGAGGTCCTCTTTTCGTGATTTAAAAAAAAACAAAAAGAAAAAAAACTTTTCTATCATTTTTTTGGGCTGTTGTTGTAAAAAAAAAAAAAAAAAATTATTCATAGACTTGTGTCTAGCTCCTGTTTTTCCCGAATCATTCTTCACTTTTTTTTCCTCCCTCTTTTTTTCTTTCCTTCTCCCTCCCCCTTCTCTCTCTCTCTCTCTCTCTCTCTCTCTCTCTCTCTCTCTCTCTCTCTCTCTCTCTCTCTCTCTCTCTCTCTCTCTCTCTCTCGCAAACACATACATAACTACTCCCATTTCTTCTCCTTGTCTTTATACAGAACTTTATTGCCGCAACTATCTTGCCAACCTGACTTCTTCTTATATCTAGGTAGTTCCACTCCACCCTCCTCCTGCTCTCTCTCTCTCTCTCTCTCTCTCTCTCTCTCTCTCTCTCTCTCTCTCTCTCTCTCTCTCTCTCGAACACACATACATAACTACTCTCATTTTTTCTCCTTGTCTTTACACAGAACTTTATTGCCGCAACTATTGCACCAACCTGACTTCTTCCAAGATCTAGATAGTTCCATCCCTCTGTTCTAATAAAACATCTGCCCGCTGCCCATACCGACCTTTGTGCTGATAGTCACTCATGAGTAGCTTCTGAAATTTGACATAGATATCATAAGAAGTGTATCTGTCCTGGTTGTGTTGCTGATACAGAAATTTAGACTTGTTATGGTCGAGAAGAAATGGTGAAGAAAGTTTCTGGTGAAATAAAAGACTCTTTTCTCATGTTTTTAATCAATTTTTAGTTTAATTTTGTACATTTCTCGCAATATATGTATGCATATTTATCTATTCGTTTATTCGCGATATATCGTTTACTCTGAATATCTGCCACTAATTCTTTCAACTTTTCTGCTCTAACTATCCGTCTACCGAATCATTTAACTTTCAGTCATCCTGCAATAATAAAATGCTCTGATTCAAAAGAGCTGTTGTTTCAGCTCATGTTGAGTTGACATGAAATGTTTTCACACCTATCGTTGGCTCAGCAAAAATTATATTTCTTATATCGACCTCATTTTGTGTAAAGAAGATTGAGGGGGAAGGGGGGGGGGGAGAAGGAGAGAGGGAGAAAAAGGAGAAGACAGAGAGAAAAGAAGAAGAAGAAGAAGAAGAAGAAGAAGAAGAAGAAGAAGAAGAAGAAGAAGAAGAAGAAGAAGAAGAAGAAGAAGAAGAAGAAGAAGAAGAAGAAGAAGAAGAAGAAGAAGAAGAAGAAGACAGAAAGAGGTAGAGAGCGAGAGGAAGAGAGAGAAGGAGAGAGAGAAAAAGACCGGGACAGGAAAAGAGACAGATAGACAAACAAGCAGAAGGAGAGACAAACAGAAAGGGGTCCATGAGACAGGGTCAACCACGATACTCCGTCTCCACAAACAGCTTTCAGCGTCGCGTTTTGTTTGACAAAGCACTTATCCGATGACATGCGCAGTCACCTCATATAGATCCTCACCTGTCAATTCTTGTTGACTACACGTCTGTGAAGTTGGCTGTAAAACCCAGGGGACTTTGTGTATCAAAATTAAAAATTGTTGGGCGAACTTATTGTTTTCGAATAATGAGAAAATGGCTCTTAAGCAATTCGGTGGATTATTATTCACACAATAAGATACAAGTATATTCCTCCCTCTCTCTCTCTCTCTCTCTCTCTCTCTCTCTCTCTCTCTCTCTCTCTCTCTCTCTCTCTCTCTCTCTCTCTCTCTCTCACTCACCCACTCTCCTTCTCTCTACCTATCAATCTATATTTCTCTTTCACATAGCTACGAATATCAAAATACGTGTATAAAGTTTCTGTAGAAGAATCAGGTAGAAATTTAAATGTAAAACTGATGAACTACAACTTCCAAAAACCAGTTTCCTGCTTCTATATCACTCGTAGGACTGATATTGCTTTTGGTTTTTTTTAATTCACAGTTGCTAGTAAATGAAGTTAGGTATGAAACAAAAAAAGGGGAGCATAAAAAATCGTTACAAATTATAATCCTTCCATCAGCTCAAAATGTTGGCATTCAAAGAGACCGATTTATAGCCTTGCTAAGTGTTGTAAGAATTGCAATAACAATCCTAGGTTTGTTGTTTTGGAAACAATAATTATTGTACTTAAATCTGCGCACATATGTTGACGTTCCACTGTGTAGTGTACAAATGAGTGTGTACACAGAAAGAGAGAAATGTGATGGCGGGGAAGTGGGAAAGTAAGAGAGAGCGAGAGAGAGAGTGTGTGTGTGGGGGTGTGTGTGTAAGAGAGAGAGAGAGAGAGAGAGAGAGAGAGAGAGAGAGAGAGAGAGAGAGAGAGAGAGAGAGAGAGAGAGAGAGAGAGAGTGAGAAAAGATGTGCATTTTCAAAATTTTGAAAAAAATGTGTATCTGTAAAACTGTAAAATGCCATTAGAAAGAGAAAAAAAAAAAGGAAAAAAAGGGTGGGCAGTCACAAAAATTCTAAGTTTCTCACATATTGTGCATTCCTTCAAAAGTTTTTTTTTTCTTCATTATTTTCTTCTATTTTTTCTGTAATATTACTATATCATCGGACATTGTGCTCGTATCATTTCAGTTTTCCTTTGGTTTACAGACATGCTGCAGTGCTTCTATATATATACCAGTACAATGAGAATAATTGCTGAAGAAAAAAGTCACTATGGTCATTACCATTTTTTGGTTTATAAATTGTCCGAGACTCACTAGTTAGTTCACATTTTCTAATATTCCCTATATATTTCAAAGTATTATTCTGGGTAAGGTTGTATTTTTTTTTTAAAGGATAAAAATTTAGATGAAAGGCAAGATAGGAAACTCAGACTGAAAGTCCCAGCTAAATCTAAAATAATGTCGAAGTGATCTTTAAAAGGTGATTATAGGAACAAAATGGGATGCCAAAGGAAACTGACCGATATCTCATAACGGTATTTCAAACGAAACTGTTTTCTGGGAGGACGGGGTTGATGAATTATGATGCTGATGGCCCATCAGATTTTTTTCTGTGTGCAAATAATGTTATTTCGACCCCAATAGCATGAACAAAAAAAAAAAAGAGAAAAAAGAAAAATATTAATGTTAAACCAGAATTTTAGGTATTTTAGCATACGAAGGCCTGCTCTTGCATAAACAGTTTTTAAGACTGGTTCCCAAAACGATAAATTTATTCCTCGGGATTATTCTATGAAACTAGACTGATTATACAGCCCGAGAATGACGTTTCATGCTTCAGATTTCCCACAGGAAAACATAGCGGCTCGTGAGAAAATTTCCATAATAATCATAAAAAAAAGGGGTTTTACGTCCGTGCATTTAGGTTTTTTTCCCCTTTTGTGTCAGTAATTGATTTTAATCATAACTTGTGTTCAGAAGTATTCATGTCCAACCAGACAAAGCTCAAAGAAAAAAAATGAATATAATATTTCCATCCTCCTAAGAGTTATCTTTACACTCAGATATTGAAGCAAGGAATAATCTGTTATCTCAACGGATTAAGGCCCTGCACAGCTTAAGATGAATCGTAAAGTTGCGTGCTAAAGCCATTGATATGTCGCTTTAAGATGGATGTTCCTGCATTTCTAATCAAATCCATATTCGCCTCTGAATTCCAGAAATAAAATCCAGGGGTTTTGAAACGGAGTGCGAAATGAAGCATGCATCCGGTGGTTTTTTTTTTTTTTTTTTTTTTTTTTTTTTGTTGTTGTTTTAGTTCTTCTTTATTCAAAAGAATGTAGAATTTCTCGATTAAGTCTTTGAATAATTGCAAGATCCAAACTTCGATATATGCACTGTCATATCTTGTGATAAAAAAAAATCTTGGGCCTCTTCAGCATTTCGAAAATATTTGAAATAGCGATTTTGAGCGATATCGAAAGATAGATCGGTTTAGAGATCAAGAAATTCAAAAAAAGGAATAAAGAAAAAGAGATGTAAACATCAGAAACGCTGTAATAGTTTCTTGTTAGATAAGGGCCACATGAAACAAATCAAGTCTCAGAATGCATATATGAAATTTGAAGAACGACAACATTGAGAACAATATTTCCTGGGACATTGTCGAAAAGACCCAACCATATTCAACACACAAAACGAGGCTCCAACCTCTGCACAACAAAACTATCACATCCTCAAAACTGAACTAAATTAAAAGAAAGAAAAAGAAGAGAAATTTTTCCATGATATCCCCATAGAAAAAAAAGCTTCTCCTTAAAAATTATAAATACTCCGAAACGAATGGCAAGTAATTTATAAGATCGGCTCTTTACATGCCTGAAGTGAAGGGAGGACAAACAATAGCCTTGCTCTCCCACTCGAAACATTTTGTAGCTTGACAGATCATTATTTTTATGGAAACATCTTTCACTACTTTTTTAAAAGCTCCCACGGAGCACTCTAACTAATTGTTCACATTAATCTTAAAATTATATATATCCTCTCATATTCTTCCGCATCTTTTTTTTTATTTTCTCTCTCTCTCTCTCTCTCTCTCTCTCTCTCTCTCTCTCTCTCTCTCTCTCTCTCTCTCTCTCTCTCTCTCGTTTTCTCTCTCTGATGAGTTAAAACTCCAGGTGTACTTTGAAGGAATCAATGCAAGGACTCCAGTATTTCTTGGCTCCAATTTGGCAGCCATAATTATAAGGCCCGGAATCATACCGTTAAGACTACAAAGAGAGTCGTGTAAACCACAGCCATCATGCTCAATCGAACTCAGTATCAAAACGAGGAAAATTATTGGATCATTTTTTCTCCTTCAAGGGCGGATACGTCATTTATAATCATCACAACGATTAGAGGCAAATCACGAAACTCTATTGTTACTTCTTTTTCTATGAAAATGTGGAAATTTAATATAATGGATGTATTTTTAATAACATTAATAATTCTTTTTGGGGGGAAAGACTGCCATACTTGAGAAATCGTTATCAGTCTTTTCCTTTCTTTCTACAACAAAAACTCGCCGACTGAAATCACAGGAAAGCGTGTTTTAAATTAAAAATTAAGCGCATCCGGGTTTTAGATCCTCTTTTCCTTTATATTTTTCAAAACAATTTCCATGGTAACATAATCGATTCGAGTGTTTTATTTTCAGTCCACGAAGCGAACTTCCGCTTGTTCTTTTATTTAACGAATCAATAATCATAATCCTTTATTCCTTTATTGTTTTTAGCAATGCTACTGAATTTCACATACTGCCGTAGACATAACAACGACATCAATCTTTCATTATAATAACCGTAGAGAGTTAAAACAATGAGCTCGAAACAAAAATTATTAAACTAGACGGAATAAGAGAGCTCCTTAAACGTTTTCGCTAGAAGAAACGGGGTCGAAAATTAATGATTGACGTTGGTTTCCTCACTCGCCTAGTCCAGCTGTAAAGCTTCAGCCATTAGAAATGCAAATGAGAGGGTTCAATTCTAGATCCACAAGGGAGCCTGTGTTTAACTTAATCTACAAGTACTTGCTTACCTAGTGAGAAGAATTTTGGGATCTTCAGCTTGAGGGAGAGTTTAAATAAATATGTCTCTAATTTCATCGACTTATAAAACAAACAAGACTATAATTGTTGGAATCACAGATCTTCATACGGGTACTTTTTTTTTGGAATGGCAGAATGGAATTTGTTGTGTTTTGTTTTGTTTTGACAATTTAAGTAGGAATTAAATCTGTTAAAATTTAAAAAAAAATTATTTTTCACAGGACAGAGATCAAAAGTATGCATGATATCTCGTTAACAAAATAATAATGATAATAAAAACCGACAGAATCCAAAACTCCAGTCTCAATATCCTTATTCGTTAGTTGTTCGACGATTTATACTTTCTAATTAGAAGTAAGTCCAATGTTTATAGTGCGTACTTAACAGCGAATCTAAAACAATTAGTCTTTTACTTAAGATATGCTCAAGAATCAGCACCTAATTCATTATATATCCGCTTCCTCAAAAAGCTCAATGTATTAAGTGGGTAATGTCTTCCCAATGTCCACGAAGAGCAAAGATTGTCCTAATGACAACAGAAAACTTTCCCATCATCGCTGTAAGTGCTATTCGAGCATCCCTCTGAAATTTCAATTCTTAATCCTAAAGATATGCATAGGTGCAATGGTCGTGGAGATTACGGTTTATGTATTATAACTGCAGTGCTTAAAAAAAAAATAAACCTTTTTTTCCTCAAAATATATTTTAAAAAAATATTATGTATTTCTTCCCAATCAAGGAAGCCTTGAAATAAGACAAACTACGTGACTAAACCTGACCTTAATGCACTGACCTCTAATGTTGATTCTTGTTTCTAACCTTTATTTTTCTTCCTCTTCTTCTTCTTTTTGCGCACAAGTCCATAAACACCGAACATTTCTTAGCGAATTACTAGATTCAGAGTAATTTCAGCACTGCTCATTATTTCTAGTTTCTAAGCCATTATTACCTCTTTCTTTGAAACATGATATGGCTTCGTTTCTCTCGTGGAGCCATTAGGGGGAGTAATGAAACATCTAAGCACCAAAGCCTCGTTTAAAAAAAAAAAAAAAAAAAGTAATAAAAAAGCGCAGACCCGGCTACTTTACGAAGGCAGTTCAAAAACAGACAACAGGAAACGTTGATACCGTATCCCAGGGTGTTTGCCTCACAAAACAGCAGCAGAGTAGTTTGGATGTCTTTCGTGCTGGAAGCCCATTTGATTTCGCTAGCCTGGGGAGGGGCATAAACAAAATTCGTGCAAAAAAAAAACAAAAAACAAAAAAAAAAAACATCTTCTCTCCTGGGACAAATTTATCCCAGGCCCCGTAAAGAAACCGCAGAATGAGTTGCCGGGCCATTATCGTTAGTACGGGCATCATCATTAGCGATTTCCCCTCCCCCCCCCCCCCTTTTTTTTTCTCATTACACTCAAACATACACACACACACACATTATATAAATTCAAACCAGTAGTGTCACGTTATGTCGACTGCCAAGTCAAAAACATGTTTTAATAATTTTTCTGTACAGGCCTAAGGTAAGTGGGAAAGGGCGTTACTTGTGGAGAAATACTATCAGTGTGGTTATACGAAACAAAATTTAACTGATGAGCAATACAAGCGAGAGGAAAGAAAAAGTAACGATGAAATTTTTTCTTACTTACGATTATTTAATGATTCTAAGCAATCTGTAATGAATCCTTCTTCAACAGCAAGGTGTCCAAAGTGTTTGCGTAAGATTAAGCGTCTAAGAACAATGTTCCTCTGAAGTGACGTCATGTTTTGCGGTGTCACTACAGTTCTTGATGTTTAAGGCGGGTCGAGTTTATAATGCCTTTTCCTACTGTTCATTTGGTTGTCCTGAAAGCTTATGATGGTTCATTAAGCAATAATGAATGATCCAGTGCTCGTTGAAACATCAAACCGTACAGAAATTAAAAGGCACGCTTTACACATAACAAACCAAAAGAGTTGGTCTTCTCGACCTCTTTCTTGACTTATCTATTTTAATATTATTGAAGATAAGGAAAACTGAAAAAAAAAATCCAAATTCAGCATTATATGAGAAATTTGGTGCAGGAGTTTGTTCGTTTGTTTTTTTGTTGTTGTTTTTTTTTTTTTTTTTTTTTTTTTTTTTTAACATTCAGACTTGGGGATACGAAGTTTGGACCTTGGCTGTTCCAGATCTCCAAATTAATCGAGTCCAACTGAGCAAGTCGTTGAGTCAACGCTCTAGATGGAGTGAAAGTAAAAAGTTTATTAACAGATTAGTCAGTCAGTTCAACTGAGCCATACTGGTTCTCAAACTTTCCAAGAGTATTCGTATAGGACTTTTTATTGACATCGCAAGATATTTTTCTTCATGCAAGTGTTGTGCGCTTTAAAAATAGTGACTAGATTTGTAAATTATAAATATATTTACAGAACCTTTCCAAATCTCATGATCAAGTAAGTACAAAAATGTGGTCAGTTGTGATTTCTCGCAAAGACGTTTTTTTTTATATTTGTAACAACAAAGCTTTTGAATAAGCCTTTAGAAAGACTTTTACATTGTTTGGGAAAGTTGAAAATTAGCTGTATTCGTAGAATATGACTTTTTATCCTTAAACATATTTTTTAAATTTAGCAAAAAAGATTGTGGTCTCTAAAAGGTTTGTCTCTTTAATAGATTTTAAACCTACAATGTTCAACAATACCAGACGGGAAACTGGGCCTTTAATAGAGTCAATACATAGCGTTAATACCATTGTTTTGTTCTCTAATAGATCGTATCAGAAAAGAGCTCAGGATCCATGTAACTTTTGGTCGCCCCAGACAAGAGAATGTCTTCTACATAATAGTCCATTATAACACAACGGCTAAAACATGGGACAGAAATGGCGACTCTTTAGTTTCCGGAAAACACGAACGTACTCGGCACATGCCAAAGTGCTTGTCGGTGCTTCTGTGCGGTTATCTATTCTGTGGCTCTCCCTACACCAAGCTCTATGATTTCTTCTAAATTGATAAAACAAAAACGAAATATGTTTCAGTTAGAAACCGTCAGTTCTACTACTTTAAGTTGATTACGTTAGAATGTGTTTTAAAACTTTTATAACATAAGACAGTTTGTGAAAATCCTTGCTCTAAATTACATTATGGGAAGAATTATTACAGCATCGAAGGCTTTAAATTTCTTACTGTAATAGGCGTTTGCATAAGAAAAAAGCCTTGTTAAATTTCAATAATTTTGTTGTCTTGACGTAAACTGTCTTTTGTTTTTTTTTAGCTAAAATGAGTAGTTTATAGACCAGTTTCTGTGGTGTCTTCAAATAATTCGTATATCTTCAATGTTATAGGTTTTTATTCTCATAAAGTAATGATAAGTTAAATATTACGCGAATTGAAAGATGCCCAGGTGAGTAATTTTGGTCTAAGCATAGACCTTTACGTAAAATCTCTAAACAATCTTTTCAACTGAAACCGAGTTCCTCAACTCTAGAGTTCTCATCCATTTTCCCCCCCCCCCCCCCCCCCCCCCCAAAAAAAAAAAAAAAAAAATTCCCCGCACACACACACTTACACTCACACAATTTTCATCTGAAGCTTTTTTTGTCCTCCGTTACTTGTTTTATCACATCATTAAATCCTGTTGTCTTTTGCTTTGCATAACATAAATCTTCACTTTTTTAACGCCTCTTTCTCTTTAATTTAAGCATTTAATGTTTCTAGAATGAAATCCCTTTGAATAAACCCATTTTTCTTTCATTTATCTTCCTAACCTGGAACTCTTCATTTCCTATAGTTCTACCACATCAGATGATTCGTCTTCACCTCTGCTGCTTTATCTCTCACATGGAGCTCTTTATTTCGTGAAGTTCTACCACATTAGACTAACCGTCTGCCCGTCTGCTGCTTTATCTCTCACATGGAGCTCTTTATTTCGTGAAGTTCTACCACATTAGACTAACCGTCTGCCCGTCTGCTGCTTTATCTCTCACATGGAGCTCTTTATTTCGTGAAGTTCTACCACATTAGACTAACCGCCTGCCCGTCTGCTGCTTTATCTCTCACATGGAGCTCTTTATTTCGTGAAGTTCTACCACATTAGACTAACCGCCTGCCCGTCTGCTGCTTTATCTCTCACATGGAGCTCTTTATTTCGTGAAGTTCTACCACATTAGACTAACCGTCTGCCCGTCTGCTGCTTTATCTCTCACATGGAGCACTTTATTTCGTGAAGTTCTACCACATTAGACTAACCGCCTGCCCGTCTGTTGCTTTATCTCTCACATGGAGCACTTTGCTCAGACAATCTTTGCAAAATAATGGCATCGTGAATATCACAATGCATCAAAATAACACCAAATGTGGAAAATGGAAATCCCCATTAACGTATTTTGGTGTCACTATCGCTTTTATCAAGCACGTCTGACTGGAAAATATTGTTTCCGTTAAAAGCATCTCTCTTACGTGGGCGGTGTTTAGTCACGACAGGGGAAGAGATTTCTAATCTACGGCCGGAAATTTGTTTAAAAAAAAATTTTTTTTAAATTCCCGAACGCTATGAAATGAAAGACCACGTAGAGGAGCCAGTTAAAATTTCATAAACAAGGATTAGTATGTAACTTCCATAAGTTATGAGTCTCAGATCATTGAAAGCAAATGGATTTACTCTTTAATTATTCTTCAAGTCCCTGTTTATATAATTACCAATGTTTTTGTTAAAAACTAAAGCCATCTAACAATTCACTCCAAATTGATGAGGAATTGACTGACACACCCTAAACTTACAAATTGCCCAATGTTCCCGTAATGTATCTGTATTAAATGACAATGAATTCGAAACTTACTAAAAAATAATTCCCTGCTAATGCTTCAATGTACTTTTTATCTAGTAACCGCGTCTTACCTGAGAAGTATGACCTACGATGAGGGTGGACATCAACAATATCATATTGAACCTCACAGGCGCTACAGGTTTGCAAAGAACTAGCTGCACGAAAAATGATTTTCAGCGGCTGTTAGGTGGATCGCCTTTCTTAAGATTAAAAGCAAACTTTTCGATCGAGTTCCAATCCCTCGATAAGGTCGAGGCATCATAATAATCTTTTGAGCTCCACCTTACCTGTGACAGATTTTTATTTGTCGGAAGAAAGCGACCTTACATAGCAAAGCCGAGGGCAGGTGTATAAGATGATGTCAATCAAGCTACAATGAAAAGAAAAAAATCTTACAGTTCCCAAAACTGTGCCATCCGGTTCCCTATCTACGTCCACCTAACTGCTGTCACATTAGGCATTACATTTGGAGAAGCGCGCAATAATTTATAGGCATATCTCTGAAAATAGCATAGGTAATAAAACACCTGCCGTCTGTTTTCCCACTTTTTTCTTTGATTATTTCCTGGTTTTATCACCCCCTCCCCCTTCCACCAAATTAGTCTGATCATGTTACTTCATCTCTCGAACCTTGTTAATGAGTGTTTGTGCGAGCATGCCTCTATGTGCGTGAGTGTTCGTGTGTGTGTACAAGCGATTGCGTGCGTATCAGTTTAAGTGTTGTGTGTCTCATCAAAATTTGAAGAGCTGCTTCTAACAAAGATGTTCCTAGCGATGGAGTATTGTCAACTGTGATGGAGCTCCTTAATGTCCTACTTCGCATCATATCCTCAGAAGCTTACGCCTTTAATACAGTTTTCCCTGTCTGTCATAGAATTTTATTTTAAAAAATTTATTATAAAACTTTGTGGTGTAGCTAACAAGACGCCATCGTGTTATGATGATATTAAAGGCTGGTTCGCTCTGAGCTGGGAACGTAATTTTATTATCCAAAATTGCCATTAGAATGTCACTGAAACCCTGTGGCTTTGCGAAACTTTGAAGTAGTAGCATCATCAGTTTGCCGAGTTCATCGAAAAATTTATTTTATTTTATTCTATATTCCTTATTTTTTTCATATTATATATATACATTATATATATGCATATATATATATATATATAATTTTTTTTTTCGGAGGGGGGGGGGGAGGTTGATTGTTAAAGGGGAGGGTGGGGAGGGGAATAAGTAAAGGCATAGAGCAATGAATTGAATTCCTTTTAGGGAGAAGAAAACAAGATAGTAGAACCAAAAAAAATGCCGTTTATGAAAGTCACGATTAAACGGATAAACCGATTAGTAGGTTTACTTAATAAGTGACGCTGACGGCAAGCGTAATGGTGTTTGCTTCTCTCTCCCCTGAACATCGCATTCAGGAATCGATCCCGACTCGGATAGCTTCCCCTTGTGGAGGCTTGCGCTCTCAAGGTCGTGGGTTAATGACGAATCACTTCAGCGGAACGAGAGCTCACTAGAGGTCTCTCTCTCCCAGCCTCAACATCTGAAACAAAGTACCAAAAATTGGTCCTCGCTCGGGCAATGGTTGGAGAGGTTGAGGCATTTAATGCCCGCTTATGCAAGAGTATTGTCGAGAATTAATTGAAATACACGTGAGATGACTGGTAATTGGTCGTCTCACGTTATTGTGACCTCACTGACATTCCTCTCAATAGAAACTTCAGGAAAGATTAGACCTAGTATATTTTTAATAATTGTTTTTTTTTTAAGTTCGAAATAGAAAACAATGTTGTGCGACAATAGCGCGGCAAAGAATGGCATAATTAATGCTCTTTACTTAAAAAAAATACTCCTTAAGTGTGGCAAATTTAGCCATATATAGCGAGAGTATTATAACTGTGATTTACGGTCGAAAAGATTATAAGAACTACACAAACATGAAACTTCAAATTTTTCACGCCAATATGATCATCTTTATTGTCTACTGCTCTAGGCTAATCATTTATTATATATGGCAGAGAATTTTTCTTTCAGATTTTGATTGTTTCATTGTCTTATTCGATCTACATATAGCTTTCTTAATCAATATTCGATCACAGCTTTAGTTTTATATGTTTGGCTTTGTTAGTAAAACAAGAGAAGACAACTCCGAATTTGTTTGAAAAATCGATGGATTGTTTCAAGGCTGACCTTTATACCTATAATTTTCGTGATCACGTAGGGGTGGGTACAGATCTTTAATATACGATTTCCCGAAATTCCGACACACAATATTTATTGTTATTCTCCCCAGTGGGCTCAGCTAGTTTAATATATCGATTCATAACATGTGTGATGAACTGCTCAATCGATATGGTGATTGATACGTTCATGTCTGTTCATCGATTACTTTCGACTTCAATAATCTGTATCGGTGTTATGCTGCTTGGGTTTCCATCCACAAAGCGGACAAACAATCGATATCCGGTAGACCTGCAGCCTGTTTGTTTTTTTCATCCAATAAAAATTACAGCTGTTTACAAATCAGCCCGGCTTGCCAATGAAAAGATACAGATTGTACAGTAATGAAAAGAATACTGCGGGTTGTTTAATTGACGCAATGTAATTATATTACTTCCATAATGTTTTCTCTGTCAAAGCTGAAGTGTTTATGTAACTTTGATGCGTTGAAAGTTTATCTACCTATCTATCTCACTATCTATCTATCTATCTATCTATCTATCTATCTATCTATCTATCTATCTATCTATCTATCTCACTATCTATCTATCTATCTATCTATCTATCTGTCTATCTACCTATCTATCTCACTATCTATCTATCTATCTCACTATCTATCTATCTATCTATCTATCTATCTCGCTATCTATCTATCTATCTATCTATCTATCTATCTATCTATCTACCTATCTACCTATCTATATATTTATCTATCTATCCATTTTGTCTTTCTGGTCGGCTTAAAAACTATTGTACGTTCTACTTCAACTAGATAATTACAAGTATTAGATCCTTTTAACCTATGAAAAATTTGCTTAATTTTGGGGAAAAAAAACATATTTACAATATCGCCTCGTGTGCGAGCCAAAAAGTTCAATTCGATCAGTGTTGACCACTGTGGAGGACAGATACCATAGCTGTCTAGAACTGAGCAAAATGTTAAAAGAAAAATCTCACTCTAAATGGGCAATGCTAACTTAGAGTTTTTTTCTATTTTCACTCTATCCCAACTCAATTAAAAATTTATTTAAAAAAAAAGATCACGGTAACACTTATGTATAAAGTTTGTTTACATTGTGAGCTCATTTGGTTCTGATAAGACACTCTCAAGAGAGACTCAATGCTTCGTGAGTTTGTATAAACCTTCTCACTCCATGCGCGCATTAATCTGCATAAGTACGCTCTACAAACACGCCATTAGGAGTATTTTGTTTTCATATTGCACCGACTCACGCGTGCTTACGTTCTGCAAATATTTTCCAGCGCGAACTTCCACTTATTCTCTCCTGCTTTCTAACTACAATCACACCGAAAATTGACCATTTGCTAACCAGAGCAGTTCTACTCATCCTCTGATAGGATGCGCGCAGCGAATTAGGGACAAATGAGAACAATCGAATCACTTTTTCAACTTTGATCTACCGCTTACTTCTGAATTTCGCTTACGCCGAGTAACGTCCAGTAAAAGCAAGATTGCTTAAATTCCGTATGCTTTTTAATAAGCTTGAGACAATGTTATACACGAGAAACAGACTAAGTTTAGAACCAATAACTAATTGTCGTGAAGAGTTAATGACGTTATGACTTTTTCTCCCTGTTCTGTCGCGGGTCCAGTCACTCAGAGCAGTAAGAATTTGAAAAAAAAAGGGAAAGAACGCTCACTCAACGGTGTGAGTAAAGAGGACCCGAGTGGAAATACTTTCTCAACGATCCATTCAACCAGAAACGGTCCACATGCTGAAAATGTCTGTCCTTAAAATACCTCCTTTCTAGGGTTTTCATTCTTTGTGATTTAAATATTACCCACAATTTCATCCAGTACTAATTAAAAGTCGAATGTGAATGATTTAAGTCCAATAATGAAAGCAAGAGTTCCAATAGCAGGCAAGGTAAGACATAGTAAATGCAATATCTATATAAAGAGAGACTCAGAAAACGAATCGTTGCAAACCACAACGCACTAACTTGACTGGGAAAATTTGCGGCATTCAAATCGTTTTGTTTGGCTTAGGCGTTTAATGCGCATCGCAGATTTCGCTAGCGCTAATCGCTTCTTTCATTAGACCTACAACCACTTCCAATGTTTTTCTGTGTTTTATGTTGTTTTGTTCTGATTTGTGTTTTGTTCGATCAAATGCAATCTTCTTGGCTTTGAGTTAATGTGTGTGTGTTCTAATAAACTAGCAATGGAAAGGGTGATGGTAATAATTATAGACTCTAAACAGTTTGAGAACAATAGAAATAGAACATGATCACTTCTAATCCGCCGCTTACCTAGCCATTTTTTTCTCTCAAAACCTGTAAAGGCGAATAAGAGCAAGATCGCCCTATATTGAAAATTTGAATTTCCCCAGGAGGGATGAATAAAGTAAGTCTTATCTCATCTCAAGTATTCTTGAGTACTTGTAGGGCTATCTGGTTTCTGAGCAGAGTGAACTAAATAATAGTTAGAACCAGTGATTAAGGTTCGTAAACTAAAGTGACGTCATGACTATTTTACCTATTATGGAAAGACAATCGGTCCTTGTGAGTTAGGTTGATTTTAAAAAAATTCATTGAAGAAGGGATAGGATAAGCAAGATAATGAATTGTTTTTCCTTTTCTTTTTCTTTTTTTTTTTTTTTTTTTTTTTGTCCTTTTAAACAAGGGCTAATCAAGACGGATATCATTTTGATGTGAACAGGCTCTTTCAAAATCGCTAACAAATTCAATCCACCTTTGATGTTTGATAAATCTGCAAAGAAAAACAAAAAAAAAAAAAGCTAGTAATCAATGTTACCATAAACGAGCGGACAACACGACCTGGACGTTACTTGAGAAAAGGTTTTCATCTCGCCTGTTGCAGATCTTGTTGTGTTGCTCTCCTTTCTGCGTCAATACCTCATTAGCAACTTTTTTTTTTTCGTTATTTCTTTCGGCGCCATATTTAACCTGCTCGCATTTTCTATTTTATATTCAGCAGTATCGAAATTTTCCTTAGCCTTCCTTTTCTTTTCTTTTCTTTTCTTTCCTTTTTTTTTTTTTTTTTGTATCTTCCTAAGCTTCTCCATTTACTGTATTTTAGAAAAACTATCGGTAAAGAGTCAGGCTAGTTGTTAAAGCTTTCGAGATGATGTAGTTTGTTTCTCAATGTAAGGAAATCATAAGCTATAACCAGTTTTCTCAGAATGATTGCATTCAAGTTTTTCCTCTATTTACTTTGGGTTTATATACTTCTCTCTCCTCTCCTCTCTCTCTCTCTCTCTCTCTCTCTCTCTCTCTCTCTCTCTCTCTTTCTCTATCTCGCTCTCTATCTGTCCATTCTTCTAACTATCTATCTATCTATCTATCTATCTATCTATCTATCTATCCAGTTTGAAGATAGGTTGGAATAATTGATCAGAATGCTCAACTGTGGGAGCTTTTCATAGATATAGAAGATCGTACCTTAAATTCTCTTCATACCCGAAGAGAGCGGAGGACAAGCGACAACTTTGTTCTCCGCTTGAAACACCAGTGTCGTATGAAGAGAATTTAAGGTAAGATCTTCTATATCTATCTATCTATTTATCTATCTTTCTATCCATCGATCTATTTATCTATCTATCTATCTATCTATCTATCTATCTATCTATCTATCTATCTATCTATCTATCTATCTATCTATCTATCGATCTATCTTTCTATCTATCGATCTATTTATCTAACTATCTTTTTATCTATCTGTCTATCTTTCTATCTATCCATCTATCTATCTTTTTTCTTTCTATCTTTCTATCTATCTTTCCATCTATCTATCTATCTACCTGTCTATCTAGCTATCTTTCCTTCTATCTATCTATATATTTATAAATCCCAAGACATTCTCGGGCTTTGGGCAAGTGTTTCGGTGTGACCCACAAGATTCGCTGTGTGAGATGCGATGCATCCAATAGAATTTTTTCACATCTTTCTCTCTGTCTCTCCGACCCCCCATCCCAATCCCCCCTCCTCTCCTTATTTTTTTTGTTTCTCCTATAAAGCGTGCATACAATCATACATCTTCATTTAGACATAAGGAAACGCTTAGATAAGACATACTCGTGTATTAAAAAAATATACATACGTGAGAATCATACACGCAAGACCATTTATAATCAATCATCTCCGTGTGCAGCTTTCCCGACCAATTGAGAACATCGCATCGCTTAGTGCTGGCCAAGGGTTCTTCTGGGCAGAAATATGTTTTCTCTTCCTGAGTAAATACGGTACTCGGTCAGCAAAACTGAAAATTCTACCGACATCCATTGTACATCTCATCCTAGAACTTTTTCTGCCACTCCAGTCTCTTGGTTTTACGGTCGCAAAGAGGCTTTGTGGATCTATTTGAACATT
>JAWDGP010004327.1:205000-207500 GCA_033675545.1 Elysia crispata | reverse complement strand
TAAGTTAACTCTCTCATTGAACAAATAAATTAACTCTCTTATTGAACAAATAAGTTAACTCTCTTATTGAACAAATAAGTTAACTCTCTCATTGAACAAATAAGTTAACTCTCTCTTTGAACAAATAAGTTAACTCTCTCTTTGAACAAATAAGTTAACTCTCTTATTGAACAAATAAGTTAACTCTCTCATTGAACAAATAAGTTAACTCTCTTATTGAACAAATAAGTTAACTCTCTTATTGAACAAATAAGTTAACTCTCTCATTGAACAAATAAGTTAACTCTCTTATTGAACAAATAAGTTAACTCTCTTATTGAACAAATAAGTTAACTCTCTCATTGAACAAATAAGTTAACGCTCTCATTGGACAAATAAGATAACTCTCTCATTGTACAAATAAGTTAACTCTCTCATTTAACAAATAAGTTAACCCTCTCATTGAACAAATTAGTTTGATCTCTACCTCTCTTTCTGTCTCTCTCTCTCTCTCTCTCTCTCTCTCTCTCTCTCTCTCTCTCTCTGTTTTTTTCCTCTCTCTCCTTCTTTTCTCTACCTCCCCGTTCTGCTCCATCTCTGCATCCTCCTTTCATACCGAGACCCTGGTACAAGAATCGATTCCCAACCTAACCTAGTGTCAATATTTTGTTTTCTCTCTCTCTCTCTCTCTCTCTCTCTCTCTCTCTCTATCTCTCTCTCTCTCTCTCTCTCCCTCCCTCCCTCCTCTCTCTCTCTCTTTCTCTCTCTCTCTCACCCCCTTTCTCTCTCTCTCTCACGCCCTTTCTCTCTCTCTCACCCTTCTCTCTCTTTCTTTCTCTCCCTCCTCTCTCTTTCTCTTTCTCTCCCTCCTCTCTCTCTCTTTCTCTCCCTCCTTCTCACCCCCTTTCTCTCTCTTTCTTTCTTTCTCTCTCTCTCCCTCCTCTCTCTCTCTCTTTCTCTCTCTTTCTCTCTTTCTCTCTCTCTCTATCTCTCTCACCCCCTTTCTCTCTCTCTCTCTATCTCTCTCACCCCCTTTCTCTCTCTCACGCCATTTCTCTCTCACCCCCTTTCTCTCTCTCTCTCTCTTTCTTTCTCTCTCTCTCTCTCTCTCTCTCTCTCTCTCTCTCTCTCTCTCTCTCTCCCCCACCTCCCTCTCTTTCCATCCCCTTCCTAACGCGATTCCCAGATGTCTCCTCTCCATCTCCCGTTCATGGTATCCCCTAGCAAACGGTCGGCAGCAAAGTTCCCCCCTCAATCGCCCCAATGGGACCCGTGAATAACGGCCTTAGCCCGGTTTCACAGCGCCTACCCTGACTTATTCAGAACTAATTTGATGCAATTGATTTCTCTTTCGCGCACCGATAGTGTAACAAAGCTTATAATGGACACAAAATTGCTCTAGATAATACCACAGGGCAAAATGATAATGACTTTTTGGAACGACCGCCCTTGCAATGTTTTTTTTTTTTTTTTGTTTTGTTTTTTGTTGTTTTTTAATAAAAAAAAAAAACAAAAAAAAAAAACAAGTGGTTCTCGAAAGCAAATGTGATATTTTTTTCTGGAAAAAATTGAAGGATTTGTTGATAATTGTTTGAAGTTGGATCTTTCTTTCACAGTTTCAGGATATAAGCGTACTGAATGTAGGTTTTTGATATTTCCTTCGTTAAGAACAGCTCAGCAGAAGTTGTGTTGGAATGAAACATCAATCCTTTTGTAGTTTTATGAGTGCTTTAGATATGTTCCCATTTTCAAAGAGCAATGGAAATCTGATCATTTATCTTTCACTCTCAATCTCAATATATTATGGGGATTAGTGATAGTTCTTGCATATAACGTAAAATATAAGTACATATGATAGGGCAGTACTTAAGTTAAAAAAATGAACTTCCAAGACGTTTCACACCATTCGTCATAAGGTGAGGAGGGAAACCTGTTGACATTGGTGCCATACAAAATGATAGTAAAAGTTGATTTTAATACGCATGTTGAGATTTGATGATCTTAAAAATAATTTCTTTTTTTTAATTTTTGGACAGAAAATTGAGAATTCGACAATTTACAGGCAAACTGCATAGAGACAATATATGAATCAACATTAGTTCCCCGAATGAAAAAAGAGTTAAAGAGAAAACAAAACAAAAAAAAAACAAAAAAAAAAACGAAACTGGCCCAAGTGCCCAACATCTAGAACAAGTGCCACCGTTCGTGGACAATTGTACTCACAGTAAACCGCCTACCTTCCTAATATTCTTTATTGTTGTCAATTTATGTAACTCTGCCACTAAAAATTGGCTAACGTTGGTGCTGCCTGCCTCTTTCTGGCGCCTGCTATCTACATTTCTATAAGTCGAGTTCTAAATAAATATAAAGACATTTGGGGGGTAGGGGGGGGAGGTAGGGGGGGGGGGGCATATAGCTCTAAGAGAAAAATGATGGTCTTTCCTCTCCGTATCCCAACACCTCAACCGTCTTTTCCAAACTGAATCATCGAGTAATTACTCCCCCCTAGCGGAAGCAGATG
>JAWDGP010004327.1:165000-200000 GCA_033675545.1 Elysia crispata | reverse complement strand
AATTTCGTTTATAGTTTTGCTTGCAGTAACTTTTTCTCTTTAACGCCCGTGACATAGTAGATCAAGTAGAGAAAAACCTCAATAGCGCCCCTTCTCCTACTTCCTGTTATGTTTGTCATGGAAATATTCAACGGCATAAAATTAAAATAAAAAGTAAAATAAAAAACAGACTGTGAGATTTTAAAAGTACTTTATAGTAACCTACTTTTAGAAGGAAACAAGAATCTTTTGAAAACCACAAGACTAGACAGGAACTATTGCAAAATGTAATTCGTTTAGTATGTGCCAACATATTTTAAAAGTAGCGTGGAATGTAACGTGAGGAAAAACAAGGAAAATAAAATTAAATACGAATAAAATTTGAAGAAAAAGGAAGTAATGACTATATTTCTCTTGTTGGGAAACTAAAGCATAAATTATCTGGTTTGACATGATTTCAGTGTCACTGGGTTGGGGTGTTGTTTCTTTTAGCCAGTGATCGTTCTCTTAAAAATGACAAATCTATAACTAATGTTTTTTGTTTTTTTTAATCAAAGACAAAGTCCTGATTATCATAGTTTGTTTGCCGGCCCGGCAATTTCGTTACGAGGTCTTGGTTAGCGCAACAACCTTTGTAAGGCCCTCAAGAAAAATTCAGAACGTCAGTTCCCACGGCTATGTTTACCCTACTACAAATCCATCTAGATAAGTGTTCTCTCAAAATAATTAAGAACAAAAAAGGAACGAAAGAAAAGGTCGCAAAATTCACTGACTAGGCTGATACATAACTGTGGAATCTCGTTTCGACATTCGTGTCTCTGAGACTGTCCAATTTCCGAATAAACTAATATTAGCAGAGCATCCACATGGGTCGGTGGGCTCCCTTGTTGACCCGGGTGGTCGGTGCGATGGGCTCTGGTGATTGTTGGCGGGTACATATGGAGCGATAGTGTCTGGTTTACCACTTGGGTGAAACAGATCAATTCAAGGCTCCCTGTCTCTCTCTCTCTCTCTCTCTCTCTCTCTCTCTCTCTCTCTCTCTCTCTCTCTCTCTCTCTCTCTCTCTCTCTCTCTCTCTCTCTCTCTCTCTCTCTCTCTCTCTCTCTCTCTCTCTCTCTCTCTCTCTCTCTCTCTCTCTCTCTCTCTCTCTCTCTCTCTCTCTCTCTCTCTCTCTCTCCCTCCCCTCTTGCTTTGTCATCCTATGATTTCTCTTTCCTTCTATTTATCTCACTTTCCTCTCTATCAGTTTTTATATCTCTGTTTTTGCCACAGTTCTTCCTTTTCTTTCCTTTTCTCTTTCTCAATCTATCTCTTTCTTTGTCTCTCTTTCATGGCCCTTTATCTTTCTATTTTAAGTTTAATGCCATGACATAATCATAGACATCTTATGATACTGTTTTCTTGTGTTCATTAAATGTTACTTAGTATTTGCGCATGACTGGATTCAAGAGGCATAAAAATCAATATCCTTACATCATTACTAAAATAATCAAATTGTAGAAGTTTATATCAAAAAAGGGGAGTGGTGTTAAAAAAGGAAAAAGAATATAAAAACTGTTTTCAATTGTACGTAATGATTCCACGACCAGATGCTGTTCTGAGCCTGGGTGACGTATGGTTTAATTCATAGTAAATTAAATTTCCAATCTGAAGTAAAATTTGCAACTGTTCAAGCCTTGTTTCAATTTCAACTTCCTATGAATTCCCGATTGCTGTTTAAAATTTTAACACAGGAGTCCATAAATCTCAATTCAGATTCCTGATACAAAACACAAGAGGAAGTTAAGTCATGCCACAGGGAAGCATTTCTCCCTAAAATCTAATTCTGGTCGAAGCTTGTCTTCGATTTTAAATCCGCCTCTGCAAATTCTGCAAGTCTTCAGATTGTCTGAACAAACAATACACATCTGTGTAGCCGCACAAAAGACAGCGTCTAGGTAAAGTGATAATGTATTAGAGAAAAATAGATGGAATGACAGAACAAGAAGAGGTGATAAAGTAGAAGAAAGAGGAGAGACATGAAAAAAATAGTACTTCTCTTCTTCTTCTTCTTCTTCTTCTTCTTCTTCTTCTTCTTCTTCTTCTTCTTCTTCTTCTTCTTCTTCTTCTTCTTCTTCTTCTTCTTCTTCTTCTTCTTCTTCTTCTTCTTCTTCTTCTTCTTCTTCTTCTTCTTCTTCTTCTCCTCCTCCTCCTCCGCCTCCTCCTTCTTCTTCTTCTTCACCTCCCCTACAACTACTTCTCCTTCTTCTATTCCTTCCACTAATTCCAACTATTCATCTCTCTATCTATCCGCCAAACTCTCCATATTATCAAAATTATATATCTTAATTTTTCACGAAAAAGAAATAGAGGAAAAAAAGGCAAAACTTTCATTATTTTCTGGGACGTTACAAGACAATAACAGAGAGGCACGCTGAAATTAATGGGCAAAAAAAATGTTTAGTATAATATAGCTTTTGAGTGTCACTGCTACCACAATATTGTTATACTTATAGGTCAAGTGAGGACATCTGATCTCATCCAGACCAGGTCTAGATTGTCGGCCCTGCCATAACCCGGCCAGATGGTCAGTCTGGTGGAGCAATATCCGGTGGCCCCTCCCTCCATCCACCCTTCTCTCTGTGGTTGGTTGTCGAGGACGCCTACCAAGTTCTCTCTTTAAATGTTAGCCCAAGATTAAGTATTCAGTCCTTCTCTGGAAATAGACTTCCGAAGTATCAACATCCACGCAGGAATAATCATTCAAATGCCAAAACAGGGTAGTCTTAATGTGTTTTCACGAGTTTTTTCTTTGTTTTTTTTTTCACTTTCTCTCTGTCACTATCTCTGTCTCTGTCTCTCTGTCTCTCTCTCTCTCTCTCTCTCTCTCTCTCTCTCTCTCTCTCTCTCTCTCTCTCTCTCTCTATCTCTATTTCCCTCTATCTTTGTCTCTGTCTCTTTGTCCCTCCCTCACTCTCTCTCTCTCTCTCTCTCTCTCTCTCTCTCTGAAGTTGCTTTTTTTGGAATCACCACGTCTCTCTTTCCTCTTCTTCGGTTCTTTTCCTTTATTTATTTCTCTTAATTGTTCGCCATTCTCCCCTATTGCTTCTCTAATTTTTACTCTCTCCTGTGCAGTTTTTTTTTTTTTGTTTTTTTTTTGTGCTTTTCTTTTAAATTGTTTAAATCTTTATACTTTCTACCTTTCCTTTTTTCACAATAATCTGTTCGATCTCTTTTTCCTGTGAAGTGTATTTCCATCGCTCTGATATTCTTAACGTTCCGATTTCTTTCTCCCTGCCGCTTAAAAAAAATTATATTTACTGTCCTCCCTATCAAGGTCCTTACTCTAGATGTAGAAGAAGAAGAAGAAGAAGAAGAAGAAGAAGAAGAAGAAGAAGAAGAAGAAGAAGAAGAAGAAGAAGAAGAAGAAGAAGAAGAAGAAGAAGAAGAAGAAGAAGAAGAAGAAGAAGAAGAAGAAGAAGAAGAAGAAGAAGAAGAAGAAGAAGAAGAAGAAGAAGAAGAAGAAGAAGAAGAAGAAGAAGAAGAAGAAGAAGAAGAAGAAGAAGAAGAAGAAGAAGAAGAAGAAGAAGAAGAAGAAGAAGAAGAAGAAGAAGAAGAAGAAGAAGAAGAAGAAGAAGAAGAAGAAGAAGAAGAAGAAGAAGAAGAAGAAGAAGAAGAAGAAGAAGAAGAAGAAGAAGAAGAAGAAGAAGAAGAAGAAGAAGAAGAAGAAGAAGAAGAAGAAGAAGAAGAAGAAGAAGAAGAAGAAGAAGAAGAAGAAGAAGAAGAAGAAGAAGAAGAAGAAGAAGAAGAAGAAGAAGAAGAAGAAGAAGAAGAAGAAGAAGAAGAAGAAGAAGAAGAAGAAGAAGAAGAAGAAGAAGAAGAAGAAGAAGAAGAAGAAGAAGAAGAAGAAGAAGAAGAAGAAGAAGAAGAAGAAGAAGAAGAAGAAGAAGAAGAAGAAGAAGAAGAAGAAGAAGAAGAAGAAGAAGAAGAAGAAGAAGAAGAAGAAGAAGAAGAAGAAGAAGAAGAAGAAGAAGAAGAAGAAGAAGAAGAAGAAGAAGAAGAAGAAGAAGAAGAAGAAGAAGAAGAAGAAGAAGAAGAAGAAGAAGAAGAAGAAGAAGAAGAAGAAGAAGAAGAAGAAGAAGAAGAAGAAGAAGAAGAAGAAGAAGAAGAAGAAGAAGAAGAAGAAGAAGAAGAAGAAGAAGAAGAAGAAGAAGAAGAAGAAGAAGAAGAAGAAGAAGAAGAAGAAGAAGAAGAAGAAGAAGAAGAAGAAGAAGAAGAAGAAGAAGAAGAAGAAGAAGAAGAAGAAGAAGAAGAAGAAGAAGAAGAAGAAGAAGAAGAAGAAGAAGAAGAAGAAGAAGAAGAAGAAGAAGAAGAAGATAAGAATAATGTTGATGGTGACGATGAAGTGAAAAAAAAAACAGTAAAACATGCATATCAGGAAATATGCGGCTAACACATTGATAGAAAGAAAGAAATATGGGAGAACATAAACATTGCCATACATAAGTCGAAATAAAAAGAAATCAAAGAGATGAATTTTGTCCAGAATAAAGACCTTGATAGGAAGAAAGTAAAATGTATAAACTTATCAATTTTTACTTCAAAGGCAGGGAGAGAGAAACTGAAAGGTCTAGAAATGAGAGAGATAAAAATACACTTCACAATGAAAAGAAAAGATTAGATGACGAGAAGTATATGAAGGTAAAAAAAAAAATATGAGAGCAGAGGGAAAAAACTGAAAGAGCTATTTTCCTTAAAAAAACAAACCCCAACCCAAACAACTTTCTTCGGCAGACAATTTCAACCCACATGCCATCCTTATTATAGCTTTATGAATAAGGCGTAAAGCGTTTATCTGGCCAATCTACAATATGTCACGTTGTCTTTATTTAAGCGCTCAATTTTTTTACCCTCAACTTATAAGAAAATCGGTTAAAAGAGCATTTTTCTCTTATCATCAAGTGAGCCAAGTCCTGCAACATCGTGTCTACGCTCTCAGAATTCCAAATAATCATTCACTTTAGGGCAAAGCTTATTTAAAAAAAAAAATAAAAAGGCAAGGGAAACATCGTTTCATTGCAACGCCCTTATCAGTAACCATCCTTTGCCTTTCACCTGGAGGGTGATTATCTTCTGCTAGAACTTCCGGGGCAACCGGAAGGTTAAGAATCCTAATGATCAGTGGGATACATTTCAGCAACTTCCGGTCATTCTGTTCCGAGAGGGCATATTTGATTTCCTAATTATACTACAGATAATCATTATTAAGAAATGATCCCTTTTTTTCTTTTTTCTTTTTGTGAAAATTGGAGATGTTGAAGTATATTTTCTTCGTTCCTGTCCTTATGTATTGGATTGTTCCTCTTGGCCATTTTCTCTTCTTACCAACTCTTTTGTCGACCTCTCTTATTCCTTGTTCTTTCTCCAGGTTTTTCCCCTTTGTGTTCTGACTGGAACACTCTCAGTACAAACTTCTGTGTAATTATCAATATCTGTCCATCTTAATCCCTTTCCTTCTCTCTCTCTCTCTCTCTCTCTCTCTCTCTCTCTCTCTCTCTCTCTCTTTCTCTCTCTCTCTCTCTGTCTCTCTGTCTCATTTTCTTTATTTCTCTTTTCCTAACCTCTTGTCTTAACTTTTCTTCTCGCTTTACTTTGTTCTTTTATTATCTGGTTATCTCTCTCTTTATATTAGCTCCTTTTATTTTAAATCTCATCATAACTTGTGTCCCTTTCTCCGTCTCAATACCATTCCATCCATATTTACTTGTCCTTTCCATCTGCTGTTTCATTCGAAACATCTTCATCTTTTTTCCTGCTCGATATTTCTAATCGGACGGTTTTATGATCTGCTCCAAATGTTATTTCTTTCAAAAGATGCTAATAACACATCTTCACTTTGTTCTTTTATCTTTGCCCTTCTCTCTCTCTCTCACACTCACTCTCACTCTCTCTCTCTCTCTCTCTCTCTCTCTCTCTCTCTCTCTCTCTCTCTCTCTTTCTCTTTCTCTCATGCTCTAGCAGTGGATCAAATAGTGACCACATAAATCTGTTTATTTTCTTTCTAACTCTTTAATAAAAATATTATATCTTTTGATTTTCATATGTTAGCTTAAAATACATGAATAACTTTCAAATTTCAAGGGGGAAAAATGCCTTTTTTATGATGTCTTTATTGTTGTTGCTGTTGAGTCTTTTTTGTTTTGTTTTTTTAAACCGTGCGATTCCATTAATATTTATTTAGTTGTTTGTTTGTTTTTTTGTTTTCGAAATAGCTGGCCTTCTTTTTTGTCATAGTCTCGTTTCACATTTCCTTTTGATGTTTCCTTGTTCTTTGTGCCTCTTGATTTATCTCTGTATTCATCTTCGGTAGCTAAAATCCTCAATCCTCACCAGATTGCATTGTGCCTGATTCTCCATCTTACTCTTATCACTATTATTATTATTATTATTATTATTATTATTATTATTATTATTATTATTATTATTATTATTATTATTATTATTATTATTATTATTATTATTATTATTATTATTATTATTATTATTATTATTATTATTATTATTATTATTATTATTATTATTATTGTTATTATTATTATTATTATTATTATTATTATTATTATTATTATTATTATTATTATTATTATTATTATTATTATTATTGTTATTATTGTTGTTGTTGTTGCTGCTGCTGTTTCTTGTTATTATTATTATTATTATTATTATTATTATTATTATTATTATTATTATTATTATTATTATTATTATTATTATTATTATTATTATTATTATTATTATTATTATTATTATTATTATTAATATCCTCATTATTATTATTATTGTTATTATAAATATATTTTTTTCGTTATTATTCTACTTTTTATAACTATTATTTCTTGAATGAAATGGTAATATTAGTAATATTGCCCTAACAGTTTATCAAACTTTTTTACGTTGGTTCGTGAAACATCTGATTGTGGTACCTTTTGCGACAATATAAAAATTTGTAAATCATGAACAAGAAAATTATGTACAGAGAAAACATAAGAGCACAGCGTAAGCTTGGCTTTATCTATCTCTCGGTCTATCATTCAATCAAACAATCAACCAATCCACCAATCTCTCATCTACATCGTGTTTATGAAAGCGCGCCGATCCCACAGTTACTAAATTGAAAGGCTTCAAAATTTAAGATTTATTATTTCTTTATTCAAATACCAGATATAACAACCCACCATTTTCTTGTCCAATGCTCTTATTGGAGACGGCGAGCATTAAGCAATTTAAACCTTCGATTATTTCCAGGTATGGCCTTTAACATTCTTTTCATGTACGCGACCTCATGAAAACAACAGTTCTTGCCTTGTCGAAAAGGAAAAAAAAAACAATCCTGGAAATCTCAAACTATTTATGAGTCATTCTTACACCGATAAATTAGGGAGAATAAGTCATAACATGACTCCTCTTAGCAACACTAGTAACTGGCTCTAAACAAGACAGAGTAAAAATGCCTGGCTATCAAGAGTGAATCAAAGCAAAAAAAAAAAAGAAATTTAGAGGCTTTAAGGTAATCCTGCTCCAAATGAGTGGCGAATCGAAGCAGATCAAGCTTGGCTTCTATTGTTCTTGGATTATTTAGAACCATAACTGACGTCATACTTTTTCTCGCTTTTTTTTAAAGCTGCTGCCGGAAGAAGCTTTAGCTCGTGTTGCTCACCACTTTGTTTTTGTTTTTTTTTTTTGCTTTTTTTTCAATTGGTTGAACATTAAAATCACAAGCGCTTCATGTTTGCGTGATTAAAACTGAACAAAGAAAAGTTCTTGTTTTAAATGAAAAGCGTGAGATGAAAAGATATAACTTGCAGCGCATGAAAGAGACTTCTTTGGTTTAGTTTTGTGATGAATTGCTGATATCTTAGCTCTTGTTGTTATGGTTGTCATCGATGCGTTTGTGGTTGTCAGTCGCTTAGCTGTGTGAATCCAGGAAAATGATGTTTGACAGAGGTATTAAAGTTGGAAGAGAATTGAAAAACAAGAAAAAAACAAAAACAAAAAACAACGGTCATATAAATTTTCCAAGTATTGAAAATTATCTTTCATTTTAATGGTTTAGGGAATGTATCCATTCTAACTCCTTCCTGAAGTTTTTAAGTATTGTTTTATTCGATGATGTTTAAATACATTAAATACCTATTGAAGATCTAGTTGTTGTAATAACTAAAAAAAAATCCTTTTTGTCTCGTTTAAATTTCTTCTGTCATGTTAAGAGATGAATAGACTTGAAAGCTGGAATAATTATAAGAAATAATGTGCTCGTAAAAGATCCCGACAAAGACCCAGGGACTGTTTGATAAGCGAGAAGTACTGTAACAACAAGAAGATTTAACAGTGTTGTAGGCAGCGTAATTATAGCTTTGTGTGTGTGTGTGTGTGCTGCTACACGCGGCCATTGCGCCTTTTTCATGGGATTTAATATTCGATTTCTCGGCTTGTGGATTCTGCTCAAAGCTAAATCTAATATTCGAGATTTTGTCTCCGCCTCTGTTGATGTATATAATTATGTACGTGTGTGCGTGTGTGTGTGTGTATGCTCAGCTAATTCAGTAGGTTCGTAGACAGATGAATAGAAGGAAACATGGAAAGATAGATTGAATAATAGATATATAGTTAGAAAGAAAAACAGATAGGTAAAATAGAAAAAAAATCATAGAAAGGTCACTATTCAAAGTGCAACATATGAAAAATAATAATATACAAAAATCCCCACCATCATAAAATTCTCAAGATATCTGGATATGAAAAGCCGTCATTATGTTTATCGTTGATGGAAGGCATTTAACTATTTCCAGAAAAATACTAAGAGATTTCATATGAAAAAAAATGTTTTATATATAGACCCCAAGACATTTTTTACAACATGGCAATGCCACCTTTTTCTATTACGAGAAATAAAACTATAAGTTAAAAAACAAAAGCAAACAAAAATATATTTAATCTTTGTTAAAACACATTTCCTGCATGTGTGTTCGTATTATTCAAATACGGAAGCTAATGGAGGGCAATCTTTTTCTTTTTTTTTTTTTTTTAAACATTCGAGCCTGTTTCGAAGGAAGCCGATTCTGTCAAGATAAACACGAGAAAATAATTGATGTGTACTCTCAAAACCTTGACATAAAAGCTCTTTGGACACGACTATTGTTCGAAGTAATAATCTTAGGACACATTTTTTTTCTTTCTATAGAATGAAGAAGAAATAGCTTATTTTGGAAGCGCAGAATTAGGAAAAGGAACTGGTCATGTGTACGGAATTATATTCCCACATTTATTAGAAAAGGCCTTGTACCGGAAGAGACATTTTTTGGGGGGGTCGGTTTAGACGTAATTTTTTTTTTTTTAATTGTAATGTGCGCGTGACTATTTAATTGTACAAACGCGAATTCACTTTGTCTCAAGGAATAAACATCGATTTTCCATCAGACCTTGAGAATTTCAATATTATCAGTCTTGTACAAACGGTGTGGCTAATTTGTATTTTTATGGAGGAAAAAAAATGGTTCGGCTGATTATCAGCTTAGGAAGTAAAAATATTAAAGCGCATCCTTATCATGGTTATCAAATTATTAAAGAAGGTGACTGCTGTTGGTATTATCTCATCTTTCTAATTTCACTAATATTTAATTTTATTCTATTTAAATAAATTTTATTTATTTATCTTTTTATTTATTTATTTATTTATTTTTATTACTTTTTTTGCATTCACTTCATTTGCATTCTTCTATTTTCAGTTCATATCCAATTTCTGTTTTGCTGTTTTAACAGGTCCCTATCCAAATTTCATTTTTTTTTTTTTTTTTGGTCCATATCTTAAATCCATTATCTTGCTTCTTTTAACCTTGATATTATTGCTTTTAAAATAAAATCTTGTTTAGTAGGAGAAACTTTGTAATACCATTTAGACTGACAAATTAACCCTTTCTATGTGAAGTGTCATACACTGATATTCCTTCATCATTGTAGGAATTTCATAACTAGTTGACGTGGTCTATGGAATCTTTAAGCAAAATGTGCGACTGGCTACTAATATGTGATCCATCTTGTTGGATCCAAGGCAAAACAAGGCAAACGAGAACCGAAACATTAAAGTTTGGTCTCTGCTTTCAAAAAGTTCTATTTATAGAGCTGAAAAGAAATTCGCATGTGGAAGAGAGAGAGAGAGAGAGAGAGAGAGAGAGAGAGAGAGAGAGAGAGAGAGAGAGAGAGGGTGAAAGCGAGAGAGATTAGGAGAAACAGACTGTCAGAGAGACAGACTAGAGCAAAGAGAGGGAGAGAGAGAGCGCGAGACAGACAGATTGAGAGAGAAAAAGTGAGAGAGAGAAAGAGGGAGAGAGAGTGAGAGAGAGGGTGAAAGCAGAGAGATTGGGAGAAACAGACTGTCAGAGAGACAGACTAGAGCAAAGAGAGGGAGAGAGAGAGCGCGAGAGAGAGACAGACAGATTGAGAGAGAAAAAGTGAGAGAGAGAAAGAGGGAGAGAGAGTGAGAGAGAGGGTGAAAGCAGAGAGATTGGGAGAAACAGACTGTCAGAGAGATAGACTAGGGCAACACAGTGGAAGAGAGAGAGAGCGAGAGAAAGAGAGAGAGAGAGAGAGAGAGAGAGAGAGAGAGAGAGAGAGAGAGAGAGAGAGAGAGAGAGAGACAGTGAGTGAATTTTATTGACAAAAACTACAGAGGATATTCTGAGAAAATCCACCGGGACTCTAAAAGCAAACCTCGCTCAGTTGTTAGACAGCTCCCCATCAGACTTTTCTTCTGATTGTCTGAACTAAACCTCAATAAAATTCTGTCATCGCAACAACTAGCTTTGTTTGGTAAATTTGGGGAACATTCTCTCTCTCTCTCTCTCTCTCTCTCTCTCTCTCTCTCTCTCTCTCTCTCTCTCTCTCTCTCTCTCTCTCTCTCTCTCTCTCTCTTCTCTCTCTCTTCTCTCTCTCTTTCTTTCTCACTCTCTCTCTCCCACTTTCTCTATCTCCCTCCCTCCTTCCCTCCCTCTTTTTTTCATACACACACTCTCTCTCCTCCCTCTCTCTTTCTAATTCCCCATCACTCTCTCTCTTTCTTTGTAAAAATCTATTTTATAGACATCTAACTATCTTCAACATTCATCTAAATTAAAAACTTTTGACTAAGAACGGGTATTAGCAATGTATACAAAACAAATAGGTTGCATGATATCGGACAAAATCTATGGTGTGCATCAGTTCCATAGTCTTGAGTTTAAATTGCTAAAGGGGGAAATGGCTCTATGACGGGAATTAACAAACCTCAAAAAGCAAATTTAAAAACAGGTACCAAAACTTAGACCAAAGGAAAAATGAAAAAAAAAATGACCCAGTTTAAACAATTATGTGACATCGAAGACGTTTCACCTTTCATTGTAGTTTCTGCAGAATAGAAATGATGAACCGAAGATCAATAATCAAAGTTAAACTTCGAGTTCGTAAAGGTGGACAAGAATTGTATCAGAAATTGGTTGAGGGATGTGTGTGTGTGTGTGGGGGGGGGTGGATGGGGGTAGGGAGCAAGGCGGAATAATTATTTCTATTCTAAGCAATAATTGCAGGTTCCAGTGCACTGTTATAACAGCAGTGATCTAGCTTTTTCATGCTCTGTCAAAAAAATTGGGAAAAAAAAAACAAACAAAAACAAATGCGCAGTGCAGGGTATTTTGCCAGTGAAAATCAAGTTGTTTGGCGATTAGTCCGTCGACGTATTTTTACCGAACTCATCACATTCGCGAGAAGATTATTCTGTTTCGCCCCCTTTCTTTAAATTTAATTTAGTTTAATTTTTTTACTTTTTCTTTTTCTTTTTTTTCTTTTTTTTTGCGGAAAGGGGGGGGGGAGATAAAGAAGAAGAACACAAGATTAAGAGTTTAAATAAAATAAAAAAAATAAAGACACACACCGATCATATAGGACAACAAATGTTACAGTTTTGACGCCTATATATTAAAAAACGCTTTTTTTGTTTTTGTTTTTTTTTAGATTTACTAAAATCCCAAAAAGCGCAATTTGCGGCTTCAATATCCCCTCCACCTCCTCCCCGTTTACTTATCGACCCTAAGAAAAGAGCACAAAAGAATTTGCATTGAAGCAATTTTTCCCCCCAATCCCTTGCTTCACTGGATTGAAGAATACAGAAATCACGAGGGAATTTCCCGCGAACAGGGACCACACAGAGGACGGGGAAAGAGCATTTCTAATGTTGATGTCCTTGGGGAATAGAAGGGCTGAAGGGAGCCGAGAAGATGGTGAAGACCAGAGGTGATGATGGTTGCCTGGCAGAGTCAGCATCACGTCACAGATGTGAAGTGTGAGCACAGTTTGTACTAGCTTTGACAATATTCGGGGAGGCCTAGCTTTGTATTGTAACGCTTTGACAACGTGAGATGAATTTTTATATATCCGTCCCATGACGGGAGATTTGATTTGTATGGCTTTATGAATTACAATATAATGTTGATTGGATGCTCGCGATTTTTCCATAACTACTTAATCTGAAATTCACGAAACTCACCATCATGGATATGGTATCTGTACAGAGCAAAACAGCTGTAGAAATTGTAATAACATAATTTTGAAGGGAATTTGAAAACATTTAGAAAATTACCATCGCTCACGTATATTTTCTAAACAATATAATATAACATTGCCCTACAAAATTGACGACGAACGATAACTAAACCCTTTTGACTTGGTGGAACTTGTGGCTCGGTTTCTACTGTTATTTTGTTCTTTTTTTTTTCGTGATTTGCTTGATTACGTGTTTCCCTGATTTTTTTCCCCTACTTCATTTAATTGTTTAATGATTCTATTATGTCTCTCTCATGATTTCATTTTCTTTCTTTCACACACAGACACACCGTGTCGTGTTATTCTTATAACCTCAATCTTTCCTTGTCACGTGTATGTCACTGAGATTTCTTTTACTTGTCTGTCGGTCTCTGTTTCTATCTGCCTGGCTGGCTCTCTCTCTCTCTCTCTCTCTCTCTCTCTCTCTCTCTCTCTCTCTCTCTCTCTCTCTCTCCTCTTTCTTCTTACTTTCTTTCTCCACAATTATCTCCATCTTTCTTTCACTGTCTCTCTAATTCATATTTCTCTTTTGTGTACCTTCCTGTCTTTTCCCAATAGCTAAGTGCAAACCAACAAAAGTACCATCTCAAGATTTTGTTAGTACTGTCCATCTAGCTGCCTGGAGCATACGTGCAGAGTGCAGGGTAAAATTACTCCTTTTCTTCTCCTTGCTCTAAGGGTTCTCAAGAACTGCCATCTTCAGATGCCCTAGAAATCGTAAGGAGGTAAAGGGGAGAAGCATCTCAGAACGTGAGAGCCCCCACGATTGCCGTGAAGGAGAAAACAGAAAAGTTTTGTTTTTTCTTTTTAACATAGCAGGAAAAGACCAAGCTTGAAGCCTTTTTTTTTCTCCTTCACCCTTGACTCTTTTACAAGCTTCTTAGTTGTTACTTTAGTATGGAAGACAAGAAGAGAAGATGAGACACTGAGAAGAGAAGAAGAAAAGACACTGTCAGCAGACCTCTGATTCGCTCAAAGCTCAAGATTCTGGCCGTAAAAAAATACTGCATGGTGCGACAAAAAAAAAACAACAGAGTGGTCAATTTTAATTCCTTTTGGTTTTGTTTTAAATACAGTCAAGTTTATTTCCGTGTCGATGCTTTGTTATACTTTGTAATTGATGAAGGTTGCGGGATTTTGTTTCTTATTTTGTGTGACAAAGGAAACGACAGCAAAGGAATGATCTGTTAAGAAAACTTTGCGTTTATTAATTGAAAGTAATAATAACAAAAATTTGTTTTAATTTTGGTGTCGGGGAAAAAATTCAGTGAGATAAAAAGTGAAAGCAAGAAATCAGCGAAACTCGGTCAGAGGGGTTTGGGTATGATACAAACAAAAAGAAAATCAAAGCACTTTTCCTACTTTTGATTCTTTACGCAGTTTTTTTTTTAATACATATTTCAGATATCAATTTTTTCACAATTTATCTTTGCCTGATAGAAATTTCATTAAGCAGCGTCGAATTGAAAAAAAAAATTTTTTTTGCCTAGGACCATTATTTTTTTCTTTCAACATAACGCCTTTATGTTTTGCATTTAAAGCATAAATTGCTCCATAGGAGACCGCTGCACTGTTGCGCATTTCCCAGATTTTGCTGCCTAAGGCAAGAGAGAAAGAATCTTAGAGGCACTAAGCTGGTTTATAAAAGATAATAAATTGTTTAATGCCCATTTTTACACCCAATAATACTAACATCGTGTTGTTGCCGGAGGATGTTATTATAAAATAATTTCGTTGAGAAGATCCAAAACTCCGCTCATAGAATAAAAACTCCGACAGTTTATAGTATTGAATTACACTGGCTAAAAAATATGTATTACAGGTCTTTTTTTTTTCATCTCGTGTCAAAGTAGAATCATAGTAAATATCAGGAAATAAAGCAAATACTAGGGGGGTTATACCTTGTGGTGTTTGCTTTGATGCAAAGATCTAGTTCTTTCAGATGATGAAGTTGAATTATCTTTTTACTGTTTTGCAAGATCTAGGCTATCAGAACTGGGCTAGAATAGGTTATAACAACAGTGTGCACGGTTAGAGAAAACCTTTATCTTCAACTATTTTTTTTCGAAAGTGTGGGTTGGGTATTTACTTTTTATTTTACTTGTTATTTTAGGAGGTAATTACCGGTCTTTTTCTCTTATCAACCCTCTTGGCTGTTTTAATCCTAATTTAATCTAAACCTCACAAGTATGAAATACATAAAATAGAGCAGATGTACGTATTGCATAAAAGTAGGCAAATTATCCGAAGTTTCTAACTTGTTATGTGTGTCACGTTTGCTGTACACTTGAGTGCAAAATCCATTATGAATTTTGATGGGCTATAGCACTATTATCTTGACATTATAACGAGAAACATTTGGCATGACTTTTATTTTGCCCAGTGGAAGTTGGATGTGCTATAGAAGAAGTCTTCTCTCCTATGCACACACATACACAATGAATGCGGTAATAAGATTGACAGAAATTACGATTGAGTCAAGGCAAGATGGACTCAAACACAGACAGAGAAACTAAGGGGAAGGGGTAAGAGAGAGAGAGAGAGAGAGAGAGAGAGAGAGAGAGAGAGAGAGAGAGAGAGAGAGAGAGAGAGAGAGAGAGATTCTTATCAAAAATAAAATGAAGTCTTTTGTTTCAATACATTTTGCAATCAATAATCAAAGCAGATTTTTTTAGTTCCTGCCAGCATATTAAATGTATTCCTATTTGTATCCATAAATAGTCTTATGCTATTAAATTTTGTTTGGCTGTTCTTTTCCCGTCTTAAATTCAGGGCAAATTCCAACGACACTTTTTTCCTCGCTGTCTTATTCTGTTACATCGCAGTGTTCGTTTACAGGAGTCTGTTGTCTGGAGCAGACTAATTATTTTAGCTGATTCGTTTTACTTTCCTGCTATCTTTCTTGTCTATTAGATTCTCTGAGTTCCAATTTCCGCTTCTCTACTGGTGAGACACGAGACTTTTCCCTAACTGCGTTAACAGAGAAACGAATCTTCGCAGTCAAAATCAACTTCGCGAATTAAAACTCAGTTTAAAAAATAAAAATAAGAACAAACACGTTCCAGAGCGCAAGCTGAATTCAAACTGAAAGGAAAAGTGAAAGTTGATGTAAGTATAATTGAGGTAGAAGCGTAATATATTTTTTCGTGTTGTTCCAAGTAAGTCAAGGACGCTTGTTGCAAGTTTATTTCAATTTTGAAAATTGTTTATTACTAGGCCGAAATATCTTGAAAATAAGATTGTATAGCTCATGATTTCATGAAACCATTACTATAGCGAGAAAAGGGATTTAAATAAAAAGAAAAAAAGAAAGAAGTGTTGGATGCAGGATTAGTGTGCTCATCCAACCCACTCACTGACCAACCTCTTACTTAGAGTTGCGGCAGTAGGAACAATCCAGGACTAGATATCTACTCCCACGAGAAAATCTGGTGGGTGGCAGAGAAATCCAACAAATACTTCCTAACAGTCATCCGGAGACAGCAAGGCAAATACCGGCAGTTTGATGTAACACGACTCTATCTGTCCACAGGATTAAAATTACATATCAGTCCCAGACACAATCATGCTCTTATAAATCTCTGTACGCCAGCACCACATAAGGTAGTTTTATTATGACAGACCAGAGGTGTACGTTTCCATCATATCAAGATCAAATATTATTAATCTTCTGTCTTCTAGGGAAATATACCCTGGAGTCATTGTACACCCACAACCTCGCAGAAGACTCAGACAGAAAGATTCCACATTGCCTCAGTCTCTTAAAATCCTGCTAGATCCAGAACTAGTTTAGCAGCAACACGAAGTCGGGCTAAGATTAAGAACTTGATTGACTAGGAGCTGGTCTATGAGACGTGAGCGCCGACAGAGAATAATAAAAGAATTACCTTGGGCTCCCTCCTTGCGCGATGGTTACGTGAGTTCATCTAGGTTGAGTCTACATGCAATCTGGATTCTAACTGTCCGCATCCATACATGAATTTGCTAAATGAATTCTCGCTCTGATCTTAACTCACATAAACTGCTGACAATTCTCGCTCTGATCTTAACTCACATAAACTGCTGACAACGTGAGCAATGCTTGCTCGAAGAAATATTTTCTTCACTCGTTCTTGCATTAAGACGCTTGTAACCAAAATAAGCTTAAACGAAATATAAGACCCAAATTCGCAATGTCTCAAGGAAGGCCAACTTACAGCATAATCAGAATAGGAATCCTTATTATTTGAATGCTTGTTTCGCTCTTTTTCTTGTCCTTTTTTTCGTGTGTATAAAGCGAAACTCTGTATTCATCTAGAGAAAACAATTTTAGATAAAATTGGCTCGCTACCTGTATACGTAATCATTAAACTCTAAGTAGAAAATCCAAAGTCGATGAGAGAGAACATATTATAAGAAAAACAAAAAGTTTGTTAAGATCTAGTTAAGCCATCAACCTATTTAACTATATATATATATATATATATATATATATATATATATACACACACACACATATATATCTTATATCTATTCATCTTTCTATTTTTATCTTTTTCATTCTCTTTACTCTGGACATGTCTAGCAAACCGCATGTAATTTTACGCATTTGTCTCTCTCTCTGTCTGTCTCTGTCTGTCTGTCTGTCTGTCTGTCTGTCTGTCTGTCTGTCTGTCTCTCTCTCTCTCTCTCTCTCTCTCTCTCTCCCCCCCCTCTCTCTCTCTCTCTCCATCTTCCTATCTATTTATCTGCCGCTGTACGTATTTATCAATCTATCTATTTAGCTGTCAATCTATCTTCCTATTCATCTATCACTCTTTATGTATATTTAACTTGCCTTTCTTTTGACTAAATACGATCGGGGGGTTTTCATTAGTGCGCATTACGTTGTGTAAAGGTTTAAGAGGGTAATGAAAATGTGCCAATAATTTTAGAAGGCGTCAAGAACTTGTTGAAGAAACCATTCAAGAGGCTTTTAGTTGTCCTACATAGAGTGGGCGGTTTCTATATTGAGTTAGAATAAAAACGCTTCTGAAAGTGTTTGTAGCAAACAAAAAAATGCAATTCTGAATTACATCTGAAAAAGGTTTCTTCCAAATTTAATTTAATGCTTTCCAAGTCTCGCAGAATTCAACACCTTCATTTCAGTATAGCTTACACAACAGTGTTCATGTAACTAATTTTCCTACAATAAAATCTCAACTGCTTGAGTGTTAAACCAAAGGTTTCCAGATTTTCTAGTCTCTAGTTGTCATGTTTCTCATAATTAATCAATACTTGGGTAATCAAAAAGTCATTTAGGTCTCTCAGCTTTATTAAATTCGCAAACAAATATTCATTATTTTTTTTACATATAGACGGTAGCAAAAAGTGACTGTTGATGGCAATTTATGTTAATAGAGAGCGCTAGAGAGACTTTTTAGTGATAAAAGTCATATCATCTTTACATATATCGATTATTGGCAATATACATGCTATGCTGTTTTGTCTTCTAAATGGCAAGAGATGGGAGAAGAGAGAACAAAAAGACTTGAATATTCACAAGAAAAAAAGAAAAAGAGCATCTTTAGTGTCTTAGTGTTTGTAACCTCTCAATAAAAAAGTAAGTTATAGAAAGCTCCTTTTAACATTCACTGTCAAGTAGATTAAAAAAAAAAAAAGAAAAGAAAAGCGCAGCTAGTACGATGTCCCGCAAGGCACTTCTCTTGGAAACTCTTAGCTCAGTGTGTAGAACCTGGAAATAGATTTACAAAGTTCAAAACTAGCTCATTCCCAATAGAGCTTTAAATGTACAAAAAAAAAACCAACAACAATAGAACATAAATGGAGGGTGAAATACTAACAAACTGAAGGTTTGTAAACGACGTCGCTCTGCTTAAAAAAAATTATTGTTTCAATTTTGATGGATTGAAACTCGATAATTGAATTGCTTCAACGTCATCAGTAAAAAAGTTTATACTAAAATGCATAAAGGCGATACAAAATAAATGACCTTCTTCAAAAATCAACTCAAAGTAGAAATAGAAACAGAAGAAACGGATAAAGTATTTAGCTGAAAATTCCATGGTCAAACTACGTATCTAAAAAAAAACAATCAAATAAGAAACCATAAGCTGGAGCTCTTTTGGGAAAAACAAATAACAGAGAAATGTTTGTGAACAAAGAAAATAATGCTGAAAACCCTCAAACAACGAGTCCTAGACCAATGCATTCCACCGGCTTTCACTTACGGAAATCAAACATGTTCATTAACAAAAGAGCTCGTTTAAAAACTGAGAATATCACAGAGAGGAATGGATAGAAAGATGTTCCTCATCTAGGGCAAAGACAAAACACCCATTAATCGAGATTAGAAAAAAAGACAGGAGTGAAAGATAAAATAGAGTTTTTTTCTGAGAACATGTAGCCAGACTATCAGAGAAAAAGTGGATACAAAGACTAGCAGACTGGCAACCACGGGAGGCAGACAATCTCACGTCAGACAGAAAAAGATTGCTCGCACGACGTGGCGACACAGTGCGATGGGAGAGCGAAGAATAAAATATGGAACAGAGAAGCTCAACACGGAGACAGATGGAAATCTGATGGGGAGGGCTACATCCTGCAGTGGATGGACAAAACCCCGTAATATCGTAATATTTTGTTGCACTTTTTTTATTTTGTATTGAAGAGCTCTAGTCCACCATATCAGATCGAGCACTACATTGTATCTGTAGTGGGTCATCAGCACCACATCATGGTCTCGATTAGGACATAAACTGAAAAGAGGGCTGCTTAAAAGATTGCTACCAATTTAGTTTCCTTTTTTGGCTTGAGATCTCTCCTTCATTAAAAGAATGTCTTCATGACAAAATGGGAAGAATTCTAATGGCTCAAGGTTCTATGTATTTCAAAACAGTACTACATGTATATGGTCTGGAGGAAATAATGTATCTGTCATTGGCGAGAAAATTTCTTTTCTATGGCTCTGGAGGAGATAAATCTGTTATTGTTTTAAAATTTGCTCCTCCTTATTGTAGTAGTCTTCCCCGCTTGTTCATGGTTATAAAGTTTGCTTTTCTTCAGTACAGTTTGTATGATCAGGAAGGATATAAGTCTGTTATTTTCGTGAAGTTTGCATGTCTTCAATGATGTTGTCGTCCCCACCTGTTCATTTAAAAGGGCAATCGTGCTTGTATTTTCTATTATACTTTATAAAGAACTGAGTAAAAATGGTGCACACGAGTTTGTTTTTACTTTAAAAAATGGCTACAGGTGTGAAAAGGAGGTGGTTTATCCCTGACCGTAAATACGACCATGGGGATAACCGTAAACGGCTGTTTCAACTCGAGATATAGACTTGTATGTTGTCATTAATTAGCAGACGCCCTAGCTGTGAAACAAATCAGTTAAAACTGACTTGGAAGAAGTTGTAACAAAAAAAAAAAGGAAAAGGTTCGAGTATTATACAAGACTTTTAAAGATTAATGCAAATCTCTTTCTATGAGATTGTCGCTGTATTGTGAGCCGAAGATTATTTGAATGAAATCTTTGATGAAATGAAATTACACCGTTGACATTTGTTGCAACAAAGACGACAGGATGTAACCGATGTGTTGATATTAAATATTCTCCAAACTTTCATTAAGATCTTTGAAAAATGTAGGCCTGCTCATTTCTACGATGCATAAATAGTAAATTTGTGACCACAGTCTTTTGATCATGTTTTAAGTGCAGACATTTATGTTTCTCTTGCAAGAAGACTGTAACTGTTAAATATTTATCATTAAACAGCTTCTTTGTGGATAGAATAGACTAATACCACTTCATCATTCATGGTTAATTTTCTTTCTGATCGGCAATTGACTTGCTATCTTTAATCTTTAAAATTTTTCAATGGTTTTTTTTTTTATAATTTTAGTTTTTTTTCTCGCTTTCCTCTCGCTCCCATAACGTTAGACTTTCTTTAATACAGCTCGTATTTTGTCTGCTCATTTCCATAAAAAAGAGCCATTCCATAAAGGTCAAACTCAATTTAAAAGTTTATTTGCATGTAAATCAAAGCTTACAAATTCAAATCTGGAAAGATGGGATGCAAAATCGTTGCGTTCTTTGGCCAAGTTTTTCAAGGGTTCCCTTGTCAGGAAGTCATTTACCACTTGATCAATAAAGGGAGTGAGAAAGAGAGGAAAAAAAATAATTCAGGGAGAAAGAAAAATAGAGAGAAAAGATGGATATGGGAAGAGGAGAGAGAGAGAGAGTCAGAGAGGTAGTGTGAGTCAGAGAGAGAGAGAGAGACGGAGACAGATAGAGAGAGAGAGAGAGAGAGAGAGTGAGAGGGACAGAGAGAGAGAGAGAGAGAGAGAGAGAGTGAGTGAGTGAGACAGAGAGTGAGTGAGAGAAAGAGAGAAGTGATTTTGGTTTTTGCTTGCCAAGTACCATCTTTATGTAGTTAGCGTCCAGGGCCGCAACTATTTCTTGGGAAACTTTCTGCAATTGTTCCATTCTCAGAGACAAAGACTAAGTGGAGTGCAATTCCAAGATAATCAGTTACATCCTCTGTTATAAATTTCCAACCCGAGGATAGAGACATTGAGGTGACTTGTGATTCAATCCATCCTGGCTAAACTAAAATACGTCATTTTTTTTTAATTTTCAGACCAGATTGGGTTAAAAACTAAGAGAGACAGACTGGCATGCAGATAGATATACAGAAACACACAAAAAGAAAATTTGGGAAAATATCAGCTGAGACAGAGGAAGGTTGAGACAGAAAGACAGATAGATAGATAGATAGAAAGATAGGCAGACAAATACTCATACACGATTTCAGAAGCCTGCTAGCTTATATCCTTCGCTTATTTATAATGGGTCTTCACTATCCCCCCCCCCCCCCTATTTCCCTTCTTTGCCTTTATTTCTCTTTCTGCGCTCTCTCTCTTTCTCTCTCTCTCTCTCTCTCTCTCTCTCTCTCTCTCTCTCTCTCTCTCTCTCTCTCTCTCTCTCTGGTTCATGTTCTGTCTCTGTCTCTCTTTGTTTTGCGCTTTTTTTTTCTTACGTATTGTTAGCATCGAATTGTTTGTATTTCGTGTATTTCCCGAATTTTCTTCCTTGTGTTTCTCTTGACTCATTTTAACAATGTTTCTTTCCAACACCTTACGCCTTTTTTTTTTTAAATAATAACTCTTTCAAACGTAATTACATGCTTTTTGTACCTTTTGAATTAAGAATGATCGGGTAAAATTTTCCATTACTTGAGGCGATTCTCTTATATTGGAATGTTCTTGCCCTATTTTGACGATGTTTTTTTTTTCTTTTTCATTTTTAATTAAGCAAAAACTGCGCTCTTCTTCACATCTTATTTCTCCTCAATTTGTCCTATTTACCTTCGTCCCTTTTTGCTCCAAGACAATCTTGCTACTTTGCTTTTATGAGATTTCTCTTTTCTAACTTTTTTATCCATTTGCGTTTTTTTTTAATTGAGCGCATATTTATATATTTCTGGCGCTTCTTTGCCAGTTTATTTTTTTATTTATATTTTATATAATCTACTCGAGGCAAATGTATGCTTTTAATATATTCAATTAGGAGTAATTGACACCAAAATTATATTAATATCTCAGCTGGATTATTTTACTTTCTTTCCCATTAAATACTCTGCACATAACGAAACAAGAGTGTAAATGCTGTGTGAATTGTATAAAATTATTGATTCTTGAGGTCAATGCCAAAATGGCTTCCGTCGGGTTACGTTAATCGATTGGATAAGACAGGTCTCGATGTCTCTCTGACTTGATAAAGAAACGCGCGTTCTCTAAAACACAGCTGGCAAGACAAAACATATATCCGATCCAAACGGAGATAAGGCAAGAAATTCTTTCACGTCAACAACACTTAGTAACTGACTCCGAACCGCTCATCTTTCAAATTTATGAACACGAAAGACTCTGATTAATTATTTGGGTTATTTATGGTCTTTATGCTGAAGGAAATATTACTTTTTTTTTATAGGAACGACTGAATTGAATTGAAACAGCTTTATCTACTGGTTATCACCACATTTAGACGACTAGCGGTGAAACCATACAGTTTCTCTCTAAATTAATATTGTAGACTTCACGAACTGAACCCGAGGGGCAGCTTTTCTGCAGTATTTAGGGCGAGATCTTTACCACACAGCCAGGCGGGCTTCCACTTAAGTGTCAGCCCGAGAGGATGCGCGGCCAGGACATCAAGAGGAGGACATGTGCTTGAGTGAGTAAAAGTTCCCTCGGAAACGACCCGTTCTCATTCATTCTATTACCCTAATTTTCGAATGAACGCATTGTAGTTCAATTCCCTTGGGCCAATTTTCGAGTATTTCTGTGTCCTTTTACTTGTGGGCGTGTTCCCCATCATCTTCTGTCTTTGACTTTCGACTTTTGTTGACGAATAAAGACAGAAGGATGACCCAGTGACCTAGCTTTTGTAAAGCTAATCTTGTTTGGGGTGTAATGATCTGACCCATCCTAGGCCGTGACGATCGAGTTGTTTCACATAACAAGCTTTGCCATGCCAAACTCAAGGCTGCTTTGAAAGAGTTGTTCCATAATGTAGTAGACCGAAATTCGCTTTTTCTAAATATAGTGTGGATAAATGGCACTGGAAGAATCAATGCCACGGCTCTCCGAAAGCGCATACTTGTGAATAACTTTATTTTCGAAGGTCGCATATAGACTAAAAAGTTCTGTTTATTCTGACAATCTAGAAAAGAATCAAAGACGACTCGAATGGACTTCTTTGCCTCTTAAAATTTTCATTTTCTATGTATTAAATAAGAAAAAACTCGAAATGCACAGTACCAAAAATCTTTAAAAAGTTTCATTAAAATTTGAGTAGGCTAAATCTGAGAAGAAATTATCCAAAAAATTTAATATATATCATAATGACAGCTTCCTTCTTCGTTTTATTTATTTTGCAAGTAAAATGTCGATATTGATAAGTCCCAAATTTTCCGTAGGACTTTGGTGTGCGCATATTAAACTATATTTTGTCAGTTTTCCTCTCGATTAGCTTACGTTATATCTGGGAGTAGGCCTGCCTGTTATCATGATGTTGTGAGCATTTTCTAAATCTATGGAAATTCTTGACGGCTCGTGATCCGAAGATTGCTGCACCAAAAACGAGTTGTCTAGGATAGTTTTAGAGCTAATATTGCTAAAGTTTGTGTCAGATTGTCCGCTCGTGTTGAGTGTTACCCTTCGCTTCACTTTGTCATTAACATCTTTGAGATAGTCTTCCAGTAAATAGACCATTTTGTGATATCCTGTCAAATTGTGATCTATTTATTAATTGAAGTAAAGCCTGATTATTCAGACTTTCAAGGTGGTTTTTGAAAAATCAAATTATCCGCAAGGTAAATTTTGAAGCTTTGCTTTTGGAAAAGTTGTTGAAGATGTTCAAACTCCTGAAAAAAAGACTAATGAAAGTGTTGTTTGTTTCATATTTATGAGTCGTATAAGTTCTGTGAAATGGCAGAACATAAATATTTAAGATAAATAAATGTGGAAAGGAATAAATTTAAGATGAAGAAGAAAAAAGTGTAAATAAAGTAAGCAGCCAATCAAATTTTAAGTTCCTATTGTTTCTTCCCTCGACGTGTCACGTGGCCCTTCTGATGTTACGTCAGTTCCTCTCAATATATGCAGCAAAGTTTAAGATAAGTTTTGAAGTATCAAGAAGGAAGAAAATGACCGTATATTTTGAAACTTTGTATTCAATAGATCTGTCGGGAAAGAATCCCGAGGTAGCGTGCTATGGAAATTATTTCTGCGTTGCTTGGATTAAAGCTTTTCCATGCATTGCTTACAAATCCATCAACTTCTTGGCATTAATTTAGGTGGTGTTGAAGATTTTGTTGACAATTCAACTCTACATTCACACAGGCTATGAATCTTATGAGGTATTGATCTATCATATAGGTTCATAGCTCATAGTCTGAGGAGGAGAAGTAGAGAAAGTGTAGGAGGAGGAAGAGAAAGAAGAAGAAGAAGAAGAAGAAGAAGAAGAAGAAGAAGAAGAAGAAGAAGAAGAAGAAGAAGAAGAAGAAGAAGAAGAAGAAGAAGAAGAAGAAGAAGAAGAAGAACAAGAAGAAAATGACGAAGACGAAGAAAAAGATGAAGGAGAAGGAGACGAATAAGAAGAAGAAGAAGAAGGAGAAGAAGAAGAAGAAGAAGAAGAAGAAGAAGAAGAAGAAGAAGAAGAAGAAGAAGAAGAAGAAGAAGAAGAAGAAGAAGAAGAAGAAGAAGAAGAAGAAGAAGAAGAAGAAGAAGAAGAAGAAGAAGAAGAAGAAGAAGAAGAAGAAGAAGAACAACAACAACAACAACAACAACAACAACAACAACAACAACAACAACAACAACAACAACAACAACAGCAAAATAACAAGAGAAGAATAATTTCTATTGAGCCAAAAAGTCTACATACAATTTGCTCAGAGGCGCTTACCAAAGACTCATACTCCTTTTTTGCAAAAAGACTAAGAGCTGAACTAGTATTAAAGAGTCAGACCAGCCCTTAAGTGGCGTTTTACGTGGCCATGCTGAGCATGGCTTCGATCTCATCAACAACCGCACTCGAAGGCTGAATATTAACCTTCTCAAGAGAAACAGAGAGAGGAAGAGGAGGTGAGGTGTGAGATAAAGAGAGAGGGAGAGAGAAGAGGCGTGAGAAAGAGAGAGGGGAAGGTAAAGGATAAGAGAAAGATGAGAGGGGGGAGAGAAAGAAAGATATCGAGAGAGGAAGAGAGAGAGAGAGAAAGGGGCTAGAGAAAGACAGACAGAGAGAGAGAGGAAGAAAGAGAGAGGTCAGAGAAAATGTGTGTGTGCATTTGTGTGTGAGTGAGTGAGTGAGAGAGAGAGAGAGAGAGAGAGAGAGAGAGAGAGAGAGAGAGAGAGACCAGAGTATGTCCTCTCTGCGCCATGACTTTACAGCTAATAAACTCCATAAAGAAAACAATTTTTCTCGGTGATTTTCTGCTCTGGTTAAGACCGGAGAAAAGCAATCGCGCTTACACTGTGATTTTCTTATCACAAAACGCTCAAAACGAATGAAACGCAAGAAAGGGGTGAAACAATTTACACATAGAGATTTTCAGCCGAGAAACCTTTCTTCAGTAGTGGAGGCTTTCAACTATAGCATTGATCTCAAGGGTGCTTTACATGTAAAGCTAGAGGGGCTAAGCCTGTTGTTGTCGATGTTTTTGTTATTATTATTGTTAATATTATTATATTATTATTGTTATTATTATATTATTATTATTTTTATTATTATTATTATTATTATTATTATTATTATTATTATTATTATTATTATTATTATTATTTCTATTAATTCCTTTTTCTTTCTATTTATGATTATGATTCGTTTCCTCTTTCATTCCTTTTTTTTCTATATTTTGTCTCTATTTTTCTTTGCAGTCTCTCTTTCTTCTCTCAATCTCTCTCTCTCTCTACCCACCTTCTCTCTCTCTCTCTCTCTCTCTCTCTCTCTCTCTCTCTCTCTCTCTCTCTCTCTCTCTCTCGTTTCTCTATCTTTTTTATTCTCTTTTCTTTTTTTTGACTCTGCATTCCTCTTACTCTTCCATCATCCCATTTTCCTCGTTTACTAATTTGTCTATCTATTTCATAAGCTATACTGTGCCAATCTAATTTTAATATTAAGCTCGTACGTAACTTGCACCTTTTTTCTTGTTTTTATTTTGAAGCACTGTTGTTGTTTTTTTTAATATATTTTTTGCTGCTTTGGACATGAAGCATGGTGTAAAAAAGCTTAGCTTATTGATAAACAGTGACTCTGTAAAATAAGACGTATGTACCTAGACACCTCTTTAAAATGCTTGTGTATCTATTGACTTAACAAAAAAAAAATTCTTATAAAAGAAATTGTTTGTTTGTTTGTTTTTGTTTTTTGTTGATTTTTTTTTCAGATCTTTGTTCCCGTTCTCTTCGTCTTGTTTGTTGTTCCAGATCTTTGTTCCCGTTCTCTTTGTCTTGTTTGTTGTTCCAGATCTTTGTTCCCGTTCTCTTTGTCTTGTTTGTTGTTCCAGATCTTTGTTCCCGTTCTCTTTGTCTTGTTTGTTGTTCCAGATCTTTGTTCCCGTTCTCTTTGTCTTGTTTGTTGTTCCAGATTTTTGTTCCCGTTCTCTTTGTCTTGTTTGTTGTTCCAGATCTTTGTTCCCGTTCTCTTTGTCTTGTTTTTTGTTCCAGATCTTTGTTCCCGTTCTCTTTGTCTTGTTTGTTGTTCCAGATCTTTGTTCCCGTTCTCTTTGTCTTGTTTGTTGTTCCAGATCTTTGTTCCCGTTCTCTTTGTCTTGTTTGTTGTTCCAGATCTTTGTTCCCGTTCTCTTTGTCTTGTTTGTTGTTCCAGATCTTTGTTCCCGTTCTCTTCGTCTTGTTTGTTGTTCCAGATCTTTGTTCCCGTTCTCTTTGTCTTGTTTGTTGTTCCAGATCTTTGTTCCCGTTCTCTTCGTCCTGTTTGTTTTTTCAGATTATTGTTCCCGTTCTCTTCGTCCAGTTTGTTTTTTCAGATCTTTGTTCCCTTTCTCTTCGTCCTGTTTGTTTTTTCAGATTATTGTTCCCATTTTCTTCGTCCTGTTTGTTTTGTTCAGATCTTAGTTCTCGTTCTCTTTGCCTTGCCTGTTTTGTTTTTTTTTCACCATTTGATTATCAGACATTTACACCATATGTTTCGAACAGTGTCGTGGCGCGAGTTTAGGTATGCAGGTGAGCTCCGCTTTGAGCGCTTGTTGGATGAAACTGAGTTTGAAATTTACCTCTTAAAGAAGACAGCCGGAATAAAAGCCAGTATCCTATTTCGAGTCGCTGAAGTTATCAAATTTCTCTTTTATTATCTTCCAAGCTTCTTGACATGTTACATATTCTTACACACAATTTCTGACCTAAAATAGACATTTAATCGCATCTGTTTTGATCGGTACTGGATAAGATGGAAAAGCGCCTTATCTTCGAAATAAATATAGGGGAGGAGCGAGAAAATGTATCTTTATTGGTTTTTTTAATGAATTTTAAGTAATGGACACAAATTACTAAATGTAACGAGCAATTGATCTTTTGTAAAAACTTTTCTTTCAGCGAGACGTGTATTGTGTTAAAATATAGAACCCCAATTAAACATTATTGAGATCTTGTGTTGATATAATTTTTCTTGCATCGAATCATAAAACCCTTCTCAGTAATCTGAATAAATTATCGCATAAATGTATTCTCACATTTAATTTCAATCGTTCATATAAATAATAAATCTAGTTAAAGAGATAGTAAATAAATCTGTTTACAAGAGTTGTAAGTAAAATAAAAATCAACATGGCCAATAATTGCACAAAACCTATGCTTGACTAATTCCCTGAGCCAAAAAAAAATAAAATAATAAAATCTAAAAAGCTTTGGCATTGAAACTTAAAATCTGAACCGAGCAAAGTTTTGAAAGTAGTCAGTGGCCCATCCTGGTGCGTGAATGAGGCGCGCGCTCACTCTTCATCAGACAGCGAGTGAGTATGGAGTGGGTCGACCTGCTCTGGACATAAAATCTTTGAGATCTGCTAAACTGGTAGTGACAGACACATGCGACCGTTCGCTGCAGGCGGCCCTAGTTTAACTTGATCGATAGTCCCACTTATCTCGCCACGGGGTTGGGGAGGGTTCATAGAACATTCTAGAGGCTTTGCTTACTAGATTTAGTCCATCTGTCCACACAGTGGCTAAGTTGCTGATAGAGAATAGTCCATTTGATTTGGTGATGATAAACGTGAACTAAAACTTTTATGTTGGAAACTTTGTGGAGGGCGTTGTTAAAACCAAGACCGTGTGACTGTTTAGTTTCGCTGACATGCAGATTAAATTTAAAGAGCCCAGCTTTTTTATCCAATTTGGGAAAACCCAGATAATCGCTTTTACGGTTTTTTTTTTTTTTTTTTTTTTTGTGTATGAAAAAATACGAGCTATAACTGCCTTCTTAATCACTATTACTTACTAGATTAAATCTAGACTGTTCCGCTATTATCGAAACCCAGATTTAACTTTAAAACATTTTACATTCTGTCTAATTATGTCGATGTTTTATTCACGACCACGATAATCCGACAGTATCAAAACAAAAAGGTTGGTTTTGATCTGTAATTACAGTCAGACTTGTGCTGACAGCACTTCACAGTTATAAAATCATGTAGACATTGCTTTATCCTCATTTATTTTCTTTCCCACTTTTCGTTTGTTTGATATATAAATGAATGACAAAAGCCTTTAAAAACCAAGAGACTTTTAGGCCTTATTTGCATTTAAGTTTAACTTTCGTGGGGTAGTTACTGGACAAGAAATAACGAAGCTTAACAGTTCAATGTATAGGCTCATCTCGGGAAATGTTCACACTATACAACTATACAAACAAAAATAAAGATTTTTTTTAATGCATCCTGTCAAGAGCTGTTGAAAATCAGAAACTTGGCAAAAATTCATTTGACGTACGGTACTTAAACCCGAAAAAAAGAAACCGAGGAGATTGCTACATACTTTTAATCAATCTTGAATGAATCTTGTTTAGCAAACTCAATCAAGACCTCTAGATGCGGGGGAGGTCGCTGAAAAAAAAAATCATGAAGAATAACAAATTTAGAATGAGTATGTTGCATAATTATGAAAGGATTATGTCCTTATCAAAGGGAAACAGCTCCGCATAAGGGGGGATAATCAAAAAAAATCCTTGCGGGGGTGGAAGAGGGGAAAAGGAGGAATTTGGGGGGGGGGGAGAGAGAGAGAGAGAGAGAGAGAGAGAGAGAGAGAGAGAGAGAGAGAGAGAGAGAGAGAGAGAGAGAGAGAGAGAGAGAGAGAGAGAGAGAGAGAGAGAGAGAGAAGAGATGAATGAACGGTCTTAGCTCTGAACCCTTGCCACAAGCTCTCTCAGGATAGCCGGCCAACCAACACCACATTGACGAAGTACCCAAGTCGTTGTTTACACAACTACCAACAAAACTTCCCCGCTAGCATCCAAGCTCCAACATGATGCACACATTAAAGTGCGCATCACGTGTGTTACACGGGAAAAACCGCATCATGTCTGAGACATGGCATAACATGGACATTGGCCGTTTTACAGGCCTTCACACTGTTAGATTTGGGGCTAGATCTAGGTCTTGGCGAAGTTGCCTTGCTCAGCTACCATAAATCTAGCCTATGTCGTAATAATAAATAACTTAGTCACCAAGGGATCTTTTTCCATGCCGGTAACCAGAAACCAATTTCTAATAATTTTAAGTTAAATAATTGTGGTATTATGTAAGGTCTAAACCAGTAAAAGTCTTGTAAAAACTGGACTTTTTTTTTTAATTAATTGTTTTAAAACTATCCCTCTGACATAACACACAGTGGAGTCCTTATTTCTATTTTTCAAAAATTAAGTTTAAATTTTGATGCTATGTTGTGTGTATTGCAAGGTATTTAGCTTTATGACATAGTTCATCAAATTGAAACGGATTCGTGTACGTCCTTAAATTTGTGCACTATGTCAACAAACCTTATTGCGGTTTAATTTTTTTTCTGTTTTTTTTTTTTTTTTTTTTTTGCTCTTACTTTGGCTGTCTCGCGCGTGATTATTACGAACAAGTCCTTCAGGAGTAGAGTGAAAATAGTTGCTTTAGGTATGCGGACACATTTTCGTTACTTGGATGTTTTATTCGATTCCATACTAGACACCCTAGGAGCTATCTAAAATCGTGCGAAAAAAATGTGAAAGTCGTAAGACAGATAACTAAAGACGGGTTAGGATAATGCTTACCGGAATTTCGCCATTGTTTGATTAATTTTTTTTTTTAAATCATTTTCGCAGCTGACAGATCTGCTGTTAGCCTCAATTATAAATTTTTTAACAATTTTACTCTGATAACTTAGTTCACTCTTTCTATAACAGTCGATTGGCTTTAAAGTATGTCAGCGATTTATAAGAGCATTCGATGTTAACAAAGTGGCTCAAAGTAGGAAGAGTGGCAGAATCGCTGAAAGTGTCGAGAGATAGAGATGAGCGGAAGGTCATAATATATATATACACTTATACATATATATATATATATATACACACACAAACATAAATACAAATAGTTCGCATCTCAGATTTCCATAGAAATTTTATACGGAATCAGAAAAGATGTACAAGAATCTAGAATTACAGATAAAGGGTATGGACGTGACAGACATTCAGACACCTAGAGGCAGACACAGAAAGACTCATAAACAGGAAAAAGGGGGTGGGGTGGGGGGGGGGGGGGGGGTGACTTAGAGGAGACGACAGTTTAAAAAAAAAAAAGATAACTAAAGTATTTCAACTCGCAGTTCGTGTTCATACATTTTGAAATCTTCAGATCGTTATAATAACAGTGTCAGTAATTCGATAGCTGACTTGCAATTGAGGAAGTTCTGAATTTTTCGGAAAATTAGAGAGCGGGGTAACTAGTCGTTTCTAGGTGTGACTATAATTTTCAATTTTCTGTGAAGTTCTCCTTGGTAATTTCGGGATAAGATCAGATCAAAGAAGGACGGATGTTAAATTAGAGTGAAACAATCGGTATAATCAGACAAACTGCCAATCTCGTCGGGATAGAATAAAGCCAATGCTATATTTTACAAAAATAAGAAAATAACTACAATCAGGTAGAAGAAAGAAAGAAAGAAAGAAAGAAAGAAACAATCGATTGTACATTGGCATACAGCAGGGTTTGTTTGAGAACTTCTCTAAACTATTTGTTTACTCATTAGAATCTTCATTAACGAGAATAACGAAAAATAGAGAATGAGGAGTAGTTGGCAGATCCGTGGCTGTTGCCACAAAACAAACAAAGCTGCAGAAAATGGGTCTTAATTTGGAACCGTCCTGTGAATACAACACGTTTTGCCGTCGGCCAATTCCTTGTGTTTACTTGCGTGGTGATATTATTTTATTATTGCCCGATTTTTTTTTTTTATGGTCAAATTAAAATGTATTTATTGAATGATTCGGAGCTTTTTTTTTTTTTAAACTTGCGGGTAAGAGATAGGACATGAGAGATAGATAGTGAGGCAGAGGAAAGGTTTTAAGAGAGAGAGAGAGAGAGAGAGAGAGAGAGAGAGAGAGAGAGAGAGAGAGAGAGAGAGAGAGAGAGAGAGAGAGAGAGAGGCAGACAAACAAAAGATAGAAGAGACAAAAACAGAGGAATGGAGAGTCAACTATAATGATTGAAACTCCTTAAATGTGGTCAAAACTGATCGATTTAATCAGCAAAAGTTTTTTTTTTTTTATATGTGAAACAAAGACATGCGTTTACATGTCTTGATTTGTGTTTTGCAACGCCAAAGGGGTTACCAGCGGAAAGAAAAGTCAAGAGCACTTGTTCGATAGCTTTCATTTTGCTCTTAATGTTTGAATATGTGCACTTATTTTTTTTCTTTGGTATAAATGAGAATGAAAGCAATTTAATGTGTGTGTATATATGTATGTATGTATGTGTGTGTGTGGGTGTGAAAAAAATCGGCTAAATCTGTACTTTTAGAATGAATGAAAGACCTTTTTAAACCCTAATAAAAGGTTATGCATTTTTGTAAAAAAAAAAAAGCGACCTAATGTGCAATACCCTGAGAGAATTTATAGCTGCCGTTTTATTTTAACTTAAAAGATTATCATTGTTTAAAACGATTTATGGATAGAATAATTCTATTTTACTGGTCTTATAATATTTGCGTACCATTCATATTGAGAACGTCCTATAATTTTTAAATATATATATTTATTTTTTAATTTCTTTTGAGATAAGCATCGCCAGAAATTTAAAAAAAAAAATCACACTCTTATTTGCAGTTTTAAGAAAAGGGGCCCAAGTCAACACCGACAACGGCTTTACTTTTCCCTTTTTTGCAATTTTTTAAAGAAATTTTAGCTCCACTTTTCTTTTAACTGGCATTTTATTCTCATCATTTCTCGGGAGATCTCACCAAATTTTTATATGATCTCCAGCTTTGTCAGACTTTGCGGATGGCCCGTCACGGAAACTGGCAATCTGCTCATGTCAAAAAACTCAAGCTACGTTCTTTTCCGAAGAAGGAAGAGGGCAGATGTCACACGCGAAGAAAATTATTCCGAATAGACAATAACATCGTAGAGCCTTATATTATATTGGATCTTTTATTTTTTTTTTCTCAGTGAACGTGACATTTAGTTGTTTTTCTTTTATTGGTTTTTTGTTTTGGAGTTTGTTTGGTTGTTTTTTTACATGCTTTCCGGTGCGAAACGATATATTCCCGCAAACTGGCTTTTATAAGAGAAAGTTCTTTGATCTTCGAGATCTGGACCGTTTGGTTTGGTCTTTGTTTTTCTTTTGGAGATCGTTGAAGAGCATAAAAGTTCCCAGAGTCATTTCCCACACATTGAAAGTCTTTTTTTTTTTTGTGCCTAGGACATTGTGCAAATGTGAAAGTCTAAAAGTTTATGTAAAGCTTTATGCAAAATTTAATGAATAAATTATACAAGCAATTATAGAATCTCATACACGATAATATTTGCTACTAAAATTATGTTTAAGTATGATTCTATGTGTGTATCATATATACACACACATATCTAAATACATACACTGAGGGAGAAAGAGAGAGAGAGAGAGAGAGAGAGAGAGAGAGAGAGAGAGAGAGAGAGAGAGAGAGAGAGAGAGAGAGAGAGAGAGAGAGAGAGAGAGAGAGAGAGAGCTCTGCTGTGTAATTATTCTCATTAAAAATGGCAAAATGAAACAATAACAAAATTTTACATTGAGAATCGAAAACATGAAAACAAACTCTGCCATTAACACTCTATGAGTAATCAACATGTTTTATTTTTTTCCCTCTGTGACATTGTTTGCACATTTTCATTAATCATAAATGATATCATTTTTAGTAGCAATTTCCGGTTTGAGCATTATTTCTAATTCTGTATTGAAATGGATATCGTCATCAAGAGAAATGCGCTCCATCTGCTAGAGCATAACATTTTCGATGAAAATGTTTCAGAAACCGGTAGCTAGCCAGGAAGTAGGCGAAAAAACACGGGAAATGATATAAAATCGAAAAAGCATTAAGTGTTTTGTCTTGAAATCCTATTCGGTGTAAGGCAGCAAATGCCAGGATTTCCGGCCGTATTTGAAAGCTATTTGTAAGAGGGACGAGTGAGTGAAACTTATACCACAGTAAAGTCGCAATAAATACACCTTCAACGTTATTCTTAGTAATGGTCACTCGAAAAAAAAAAAACAAAAAAAAAAACAAAAAAAAAACAACGAAATTTAAACTTAATACTTGTATCAGCATTTAAAGCATTTATTAAAAACCGATCGTTTGATTTCGGTTTTGCTGAAGGGTAATGAAATAAGCAGAGCCAAAGTCAGTAGAGAGCTAAAGCTTTGTAAAACTATATATCTACATTAATAGTAAGAGTAAAGACACGGGACAGAACTAACAAAAGTAAAAAGAAAGATATGATGATTGCCTGGGGAGGTGAATCCCAAATACTATGGTGTAGAGTATCACAGCATATCTATTAATATCATAGTACTACCTTACGCGCAACACAATTAATTTCGTGCACAAAATTAACACATGGTTTTGAAGTAACAAAATGAACTAATGTATTCCAAGAAAATGGAAATATATAAATATCAAGTCATATTCAATAATTGATGGAAAAAGATACCAGATCGAATGTAGTTGTTGCAATAACTCACAAAATCAAGACCTTTATCGAGACATATCTAATCGTAAATTTTAAATAAAAAAAATTATCTACTTATCACTGCAGAAAAGTCTGTCATTCTCAGGATCAGATGAATATAAAACGGAATTCAGTTTGCCTTTTGTTCACTAAAGCACGCGTGACCTCGCATTCCATCACCAGCATTGTCCACGTCTCGAAGCGTCAAACACGACTAACACGACGCGACATAACATGGGGAAGCCAAGAATTTCACATCTATAGCGATGCCTAATTGGATTTATTTCTATTTTAAATAGCATGATTTCAACAGAATGTAAATATGCCTGGTTTTTATGGGGCTTTTTTTTCCTTTTCTTTTGTGTGTGCGGGTTTTTGTTTGTTTGTTTGTTGTTGTTTTTTGTTGTTGTTTTTTAGTTTTGTTTTGTTTTTGTTGTGTTTTGTTTCTTTTTTGTTGTTTTTTTTTTTCTTTTTTTGATGTTTTAAGGCTGCAAAGTTTTCTGTTACTTTTTAAAATTTTCAAATTTCATAAATTGTCCTTCTTGTACCCGTATTATGTTAAAAAAAATCCTTTGAATCAAAGGCTTTTTGGTATAAAAATAGAAAAAAGATTATATAAATTATCGTAGGTATGTAGACAATTACTTAGGCAGAGGAATAAACAATACATTTATCTACTCGTATTTTCCTTTCACGTTTCT
>JAWDGP010004327.1:125000-160000 GCA_033675545.1 Elysia crispata | reverse complement strand
GGCCAAACATCTAGAGCTGGAGAAGCCAACAATCGCAGACACTACGTTTTCCTCATGTCTGGAAAATATTCGCGCCCTGAAGGTATCCGTTCGGTGAAGAAAATAACGGAGACTTTTAAAATAAACAGCCACGATTTTTAAAGATGTTTGAGAATACCTGAGTTTGTCTTCATGCATGGCCTAATGTCGAAAATAAGTTCCGTCAGGCTGGGCCAAATTAAGAAAATGAATATAAAAAAATCGCTGTGGTTTGGCGACCGATGCAAGTTCAGGAAACCTCACGTATTGATGGAAATGAACCAGAGTTTAAAGTCGCTTCTACGCGATGTCAAAAGAGCCTCTCAGTGCCCTTGTTTGTTAGTTATTTCTTATTTTTCCTTTACACCTTTAAATAACCATTACTGACAGTTTGTTTTTGGGGCCCATTATGTGGGCTCCTTTTTTTTTTCTTCCTTAAGGTTTCAACAAAAAGAAAGATGCCGGAAACTTTGCGTGAGCTTCTATTATCTGAACAATGGTCAAGAAATGTTTTCTCTATTGTGTTTCGAGAAATGTCTGCTTCAGCTTTTGTGTTTAGTTGAAAGAAACAGCTTGAGAGATTGCATCCAGCCAGAAGCTTAACTTAATCTCGGGATAAAAGCTCTTACTGAGTGGTCTTTGGTTCTTCTAAAAGCGTTGTATTTTTGTTTCTCTGTACTGATACCTTTAACGATTGCACGCAAACATGGTAAGGATAGGGTAAGATCAAATGATTCGGTAGGGATATGGACTGAGAGTTAGGAGAGAGAGAGAGAGAGAGAGAGAGAGAGAAAGAGAGAGAGAGAGAGAATGGGATACAAAAAGAGAGAAGATGGTGATGACGATTGTCTGACAGTTCTGAACTAAAATTTAAGAAGATGACTGTAGTAAATAACGTTCATATTTTTTCCCACCACAGTTTTGGGGGAGCAGGGTAAATTTTTTTAATGTTTCTGAATCTTTGTATATTTCACCTTTTTTTGTTTCTTTCATTAGACGTTCTTTATGTCTTTTTCAACTTTCTGTCGTTAAACTATACTCTCTTCTTTTCTCGCTCCTTCTCCCTCTCTCTCCCTCTCTCTCTCTCTCTCTCTCTCTCTCTCTCTCTCTCTCTCTCTCTCTCTCTCTCTCTCTCTCTCTCTCTCTCTCTCTCTCTCTCTCTCTCTCTCGTTTAAATTATGTGTGCGTCATATGAAAACAATATGTACACATTTCAATATCGATTTGTACTTTTCTGTCTTTTTTTCTATGATCTTGGCCCTTTTTTTGCATATGCATCAAACATCCGATCCAAGCCATGTAATAATTTAATATGAAATTATCAGTATAATTCTATGAACAAAACAGAAGATCATCAATTTCTCGTTATACTGGCTTTCCTGTCATTTCTCATTAGGTTTTCTTTTTAACAAAGCAAAAAGATGTTTCAATTTGTATTAATCGATGGATTACTGAGTTGTTTCCGCATGACATTTAGAACCGAGTTGAAATCATCTCTTTTTGAAAACGGTTCTTTTTCAATTTTTAATTTGTCTTTATTGTTCGAACTTTCTGCACTTTCAGCCATCTAACTCGCGGGTAATAAGAAAATATAATTAAACAAGAGAAAAATGTTTGTTTTATTTAATGAAACCACAGGATTGTGACATAAGCTTCGTTATTGATGACCCTATTACCGAGCCCCAACTCTCATTTTTCTCTCACTGTAACCCTCTCGATGTTTCTCTCTCTCTTTCTCTGTCTATTTTCCTCTCTGTCCTTTTCATTCTCCCTTTTTCTTTCTCTCTCAGCATTTTTTTGTTACTTTCGTTTTGGTTTTTTTTCTCTGTCTTTCTCTTTTTCTCTCTTTCTTTCCATCTATCTTTTTCTTTAACTAAACTTATCTCCGTTTCAGTTTCACTGTCTCTTTGAGTATTTTTTTTCCTATCCCACTTTAATCTCTCTCTCTCTCTCTCTCTCTCTCTCTCTATCTCTCTCTCTCTCTCTCTCTCTCTCTCTCTCTCTCTCTCTCTCTCTCTCTCTCTCTCTCTCTCTCCCTCTTTAATTCCACCTCTATCTGTTAAAAAAGATTGTCTTTCGTGTATATTAGTTCTTTCTCCTATATCAACGAAAAAGAAATTGAGTAAATGGGCTTGTGTTTTATTATTACAACTTCAACCTTGAAATATTCCCACAGCCACCGCAATATCCCGGTCACTTCATGAAATTTGTGTTCCAATCACTATGCTCTGATTAACACTTTTCTGACGATTCTTTTTCCGTGTAGTTTTTATCCCATTGAAGAACCCAACCCTCCCCCCCTCCCCCCGTGTCCCTGGATTGTATGAGAGTCAGACATGATGTGCACTCAATATACTTTTTTTTTTTAAACTCCTCTAGCTGTTAAAAAATATTTCAGCTCATCTTGCATGTTTGGTTCTATTATAATGAAGCCAGGCGAAAAAAGAAAAATGAGCGCCATCTAACCGAGCATTTCTGGACAAACTAGGAACGTCAAATTCGGCATAAAATTGAAATTCCTTTAAAGATTGTAGTAGTATTATTATTTTCACGAAAATAATGTTTTTTAAACATTAAAAGCAAAAATGTGATTATTATGTTCTTAAAAGAAAAAGGCGAATGTGCGAACTACTTCCTGTAAGCGCAAGTTAAAAGAGATGACAGGAAGTAAACTAAAAGTACGCATAATTATCATGTAGACGGCGGCAGATCTAAAAGTGTCTAGAATAGATCCACATGTTATAGTGCGAGATCTAAGTAAAGAATCTAAAAAACTTTCTTGGCTGTAGATTCTAGATCCAGGGCTATATATTTACAGCAGCTAGACTCAAATCAGAAGGTTTAGATCTAGATTAGATTTTACTTTCAGGCTTAGAATTTCAAAAGCGATCCAAAATTAAGATCTAGACCTAGATTCTGTGTTGCGGAAATATCCAGATTCTAGGTAAAGATAAATAAATGGAGGCGTATATCTGGATCATTTAAGTAAAAGGGCGGATATTAAGACCATTTAAAAGCCTATTTAAAACACGCACGCACCCGAGTCCCGTCAAATTGACACCAGGGTTCCGTTCCGAACGGGTTTTTCAGCTTGTCTTGGTTAAAACGCTTGAGAAAAATTATATAATGTTCTCACTGATCTTAATCTTATTTCTGACATTTCTAACAAAATTAACATGCGTGAGCAAAATTAAATCTGTACTTAAGAACTTGATATGGCCCATCCATCACAAGACAATTTTGTTCCTTTTTTGTTGTTGTTTTCTTTCGTTTCTATTAACTTAATCGGTCGCTATAGTCAAAGAGAGGCGTAAGATAGTTTAGTCGATAAAGCGTCAACGAGAAGACAAAAAGGTTTCGGGTTCAATCCAAGCGTAAGCCATGAACTGGTGACGTTGAATGCCATCTGAGCAATTTGTTTCATGGTTTGACGTAAAGTCCTACGATTCCGTTAAATATTCTTTGGAGTTTTGAGAAAAACGCAGTTTCCGTTAAATATTCTTTGGAGTTTTGAGAAAAACGCAAAACTAGTCAAACTTGGATTTTTTGTTTTTGTTTTTGTTTTTTTGTTTTTTTGTTGTTTTTTTTTTGTTTGTTTGTTTGTTTGTTTGTTATTTTTTTTTTTTTTTTTTTTTTTTTGGGGGGGGGGGGGGGGGTAAGGGAAAATGTTTACACTACACCGATTATAGGAAAAAGCTTAAACCCTACATACCTCAGGGTGTGCGATCTACCTCTTGCCCACATTTCGTGTCCCAGGCTCTGCAGAACATGACTGCAATGAGTGTGAATAAAAATATCAGAAAAGAAAAAAAAACTGGGAATAACAAAGTGTTTTGCGATAAGCCTAAATGACTCAGTTAGAAGCTGAAACAATTACACTTAATGGGTCGTGAACGGGCAAAATGAGGGAAATGAACGCGTGTTAAAGATACATTCTACAGCGAAGAATGCATTCTGACTCACTAAGAGGGGGGCGTAACTCCCCATGGGTCATTAACTGTAGTACAGGTGGAAACTCACGAAATAGATGGGATTGAGTTTAATGGGAAAATGGGGAGACCGTTGTTGTGTTCGGGATTCTGGTGTCGCGGTAGCTGATTTATCTGGTGTTGACATGACCATTTTCGGACTAAGGAGGGCAGGGCAGGACTCTCGGACCGACTAACTGGATTTAGGGCGGGTTTTAGGGCGTTTATCTCTCGCTGTTTATCTCTCTATCTACCTCTCTCTCTCTTTCTTTCTCTCTGTCTGTCTCTCTATCTCTCTTTCCACCTCTATCTCACTCTCTCTCTTTCGCTGTCTCTCTGTCTCTCTCTCTCTCTCTCTCTCTCTCTCTCTCTCTCTCTCTCTCTCTCTCTCTCTCTCTCTCTCTCTCTCTCTCTCTGACTAAGGGCAGTGCTCTTGGTCTGACTAACAGGATTCCGAGTGAGTATTAGATGTCTCTCTCTCTCTCTCTCTCTCTCTCTCTCTCTCTCTCTCTCTCTCTCTCCTTCTCTCTCTCTTTCTCTATCTATCTAACTCATTTCTCGCTCTTGCAGATATTTACGAATTAAGAAAGCCAAGAAAACCCGATACCCATCCACAACAAGGACTTTAACAACCGTTTTAACCATGGAGGTATTTGGAAGCACCAAACCAGCAACTCGCAGTCCTGTTCAACAGAAATACCGGTACGACAGTCCGAACAGAACCTCCTGGTTTATCGCACGGTCCTTAGTTTGGATGTCGGTTTGATTATCTACCCTACGGTTGTTATTTTTCGGTCTTCCTATGTAATCGAGATCTGGTCTTGTTATCAATGGAAGCTCATTATTGGTAGAAAGGCTTGAAATACTCTTTTGAAGGGGGAAAAAGGGTGGGGAGATGGGATAACTTGACGATTTGCTGAGATTCTACAAAAAGACAGTTATGGGAAGACGCATCTATAGAAGGAGGAAGTTTCGTTTTTGGCTCTTTTGTTTTGTTTTTTTTGTTTTTGTTGTTTTTGTTTTGTTTTGTTTTGTTTTGTTTTTTTGTTTTTTGTTTTTGTTTTTTGTTTCTTGTTTTTTTTAGGGGAAGGGATAATGATCTAGAAAGAACAAAGAGAGAGAGAGGCACACATAGAGAGAGAGGGAGAGAGACAGACAGACAGACAGAGATAGGTAGAGAGAGAGAGAGACAGAAAGACAGACAGACAGACAGAGATAGGGAGAGAGAGACAGACAGACAGACAGACAGACAGACAGAGGAGGGAAAGAAAGAGAAATAGAGAGAGATAGAGCAAGCCAGAGAGAATGGTTATAGAATAGCTAACACTGACACAGAGGATCCGAATTATAGAATAAAACTGATGGAGATGGATAAAAGAGAGAAAGAAAAAGAAATAGACGCGGATACAATGTTAGAAATAGGTCTGCATTTTTTTTTTCAATTACCATCCTTTTGTTCATCTGTTTTGGAAGAAATAAATGATTTGAGCCAGCAATGCATAGTTATAGCTCTATATATTCTGTACTTTAGCAACCAGAGTGCTGACAAAGAAATACCGTAGGGATAGCACAGGGCTGCTTTTATTCTCTGTATGGAAGAGCTATTGGTGATTTGTCGCTTGCGATTAGAACAATATAAAATAAACAGCCCCGAAGCTTGTGGCAGAATTGCTTCGTATTTATTTCATCAATCATTGGACAATGCCATAGAAAACGGAGTTTTCATTCCTATAAAGAGCTAGGATTTTTTGTTTGCTGGTTTTGTTTTGTTTTTACATACTCCAATGGGAAATAAGAAGAGAGAGTAAAGTGCGTTTTTTTTTTTAATAAAAATAATTGTTGAATTGGTTCATTGCACAAACGTTTTTTTCATGACGAGAAGTTTAAGGACGCTAAGAATTATTTTACTATTCTGTCTTGTGGACAATAAGCAAGGCAATACATTGGAACTTTAATTACAGTCCTATTGCCAACTGTCGAAGCATTTTAGGTGGATTTGTTTGCTTAATCTTATTCTGAATACCATAGAAGAGTATTATTTTGTAAAATTCGATTCACTTTTGTGAAAGACTTCGATAGAATAAAGCAACAGTTTGTGATACTTTGTACTTGATGTTCAACGGTTTGAGAATCACTTCGGCGGTTGTTGCCATGGGAGAGGAGATTGCCTCCTTTTTTTCTCAGTCCATACCCCTATAAAAACATTATCAAATAAAAAATAATACATAAAATATGATAAAGCTTATCAGGCTGGGATAGTAAGAAATTCGTGATAAAAATAATAGTCAGATTGGATTTTGTTTTCAAAGTTCTGCCTGTTAAAAAAGGGCAAAATTTATTTTTGTTTGGATTTTTTTATTTTGTTGTTGTTTGGATTTTTTTTATTTTGTTGTTGTTGTTGTTGTTGTTGTTGTTTTTGTTTGAGCAGGGGTATAGGTTCAGACTCAATCTATTCTGTGTGATGAGGAATTTTTCCACTACAAAGGATGAAGAACAAAAGGAAAAAAAATGCAGGTTACAAACAAAGGGTTAGTAAAGACTTTTATAAACCGATTTTACGTATATTGTGATTATACAATCCCGCTTTACGTACACGAAAATGTTTTTACCCTTTAATGACTAAAATTCTCTGCACTCCAAATCGCTTTACAATTTCAAAATACTCCTTCTTCACAGTATAACAGTCCTTTGACAAAACCATGATCTCCTTCCAACGGCTTTTTACACTTAGAGTAAAATCTGATCCTGATGCCCGAAGCTAGTTCTGAGAAACAGCTAGCAGTTTAGTGCGAAACTATTAACAGTTCCCTACATTCCTCGGAATCGAAAAGTACAGACTTAGCGCTGTAGATCTAATTGTGCCAGGAGAGTATTAAATTAAAAAAAAAAAAAAAAAAAAAAAAACTTCCAGTGAAAATCTTCAGTCGCTGAAGAGAGGGGAAACAAAGGTCCGGGCTAAAACACCTCCGCCCCTACCCAGAATTCCCCCCTAAGAGCGAAAAGGATAATCCAGGAAATGTCTCCGTCGTAGACGATGCCGCCCAGAGGACCACTTAGGCTAGAGAGTATCTTTTACCGCCAAGGTTAGCGTGACACGAAAAGTGCGGGGGGTTTTTTGTTTGATGAGAGGCTGCTGAACGCGATAAAACTGTTGTCCCCTGTTTTAGACACTTGCTGTTTGGAAAGACTAGACATTTGATGGCTTCATGTCTGATCAAGGAACGAACTTTGGCAATCTCTATTTCTCTCTTTTTTTTTTGTCTTTTCTTTTTTTTTTTTTTTGTCTTTTCTTTTCTTTTCTTTTTTTTTTTTTTTTTTTTTTTTTTACTTTTTGTTCCTTCTTTCATATGCAATTTGAGGATAACTTGTGAAGGACAAGAACAGACAATGATTTATCTCCCCCTTAAGAAGGATTAGTCGGGGACAAAAAGCTTATGGTTTTCGTATGTAAAGCTTTTACCGAAAGAAATTGATAAAACTTTTATAGAATGGTTTGAAATGGTCTTAAGATTATCTTTAAAAAAAATAAGGTTTCTTTTAAACATTAAGAGTTCTCGTCTTTAAGTTTTATATTAGGTTTTTGTTGTTCGTTCTAAACTTTCTTGAAGGTTTTACATTTTTTTTTAATATTAAAAGTCCTGCTTACGGACTCATACTTATTAGCTTTCATATATTTAGGATTGTAAAGATTACACCCTTTTCACAGTTCGCCTTCAGAAAAAGTTTTGCTTATTTTTTAACATTTAAGAAATGGCGGATTCTAATAATCCATGTGTCATGCTAACTTTCTAAAACCATCTTCCATTACAAAAGCATTCCGTCTGGAAGCTAAGCGTGAAGCGGGTGTATTAATTGTACGTTGTGTTGTATTTTTAATTTACTCGAGGATGTAAAGGTCGATGCACTTAGGACATCAGAACTCTATGAAATTCTTTAAAGAAGAGTTTAAAACTTGTGTGTTTGTCTTGACAGCAAAGGAGAAATAAATGATGTTTTTGACGCAGCGATAAGGGGGTCGGAGTTTGTCCAGATTTTTATATAACTTATTTCCCTCTAGAGGTGGGTGCTTTATGAAGGAAAATTGCTTGATTATTGACTTCCATAAGTATATAGAAATACCTTCACTATGGCCTCACGTTACTACTGTTCTAAATCATTATATATATATATATATATATATATATATATATATATATATATGAAAATATAAATACATATTTTGCCCTGTGTCTAATGTTATCTAGACATAATGTGGACAAGGAACTGGTGTCAGACATCAGCCTCAAAGTATAACGCGGCTTTGATCGAAGTATTTGGCGTCGTCTCCTGTACTAAGTGTCACATAAAAGTATTAATCTGACACTGAGATGTGTGGCTTTCAAAGCTCAATATCACTGACAAAAGGGTTTTTTCTCCTGTCAGTCTGTGGACTGACGTATATCGCGTTTCAGACACCCGTGATGACTAATCGTGTAAACCTATCTCCGTTGCTAGGAACGCGGGAAAAAAAGTGCGAAAATGTTTTATCACTGTTATGTCGATCGCTGTAAAAGTACAAGGTTGAAAAAAAAAATATGCGGAGATTTTAGAAAAACTGGGTTGATTTATATTTCAATCTGAAAACATTTTAAACATTTATTTTCATCCTTAACCTCACACGATTTCGACGAGCCTAGATATTGAAATAATAAGGGAACACGAGCTCAGCAAAGACAAATGATGAAGCGGCAGAGACGCTTGTCTCAATTTACACGTTTTTTCCTCTAATCCACCAGTGTCTGAAGGCTTGCCCTTCACAAATACCCTACAATATTACAAGTAGTTATTTAATACCGTAAGCGATCACTTAATTCTCCCTCGACCTTTCCTTTTCTCTCCAGGATTTTGGCCGGTGCTGAGGATTTCCGCCTGTTTCTCAGAGACTTGAGCAAGGTGATAGCCGGAGATGCGTTCTATGTGAGTATTGGGTATACATTGTATTGAGTATACACTGTATTGAGGATACACTGTATTTAGTATACACTGTATTGAGTATACATTGCATTGAGTATATTTTGTATCGAGTATGCATTGTATTGAGCATACATTGTGCTGAGTATACATTGTATTGAGTATAAAGTTCAAGGAGGAAAGATTTTGAGTGATCGAAGGCTGGCAAAAACATGATATCCTTACTCTTCTCGTCAAAGCTGATCCTCCTTGTCGTGTTTTCTTTTTTTTAATCGTTATAATCATCTCTTGTCGGTGTTTTTAGTATTAGCGAATTTTTTAAAATTTTATATTCTCCAGGTTGATGTCATAAAAATTGTCGGTTTTCTTTCTTTAATCTTAGATTCTCCCTTGTCCATGACATAAGATTATAATCTTTTTGTCGATGACATTGTTATTGTCGTATTTTCTTGGTTTTTTTTTTATCTTTATCATCTCTTGGTCGATGTTATTAGTATTATAGTATTTTCTTTTTTACACTCATAATCTTCTTATCGATATTAAAAGTATTAAGTGTTTTGTTTTAGTATCTCATTGTAGTTGTTATTAGTATTATCGTATTTTCTTGTTTGTTCTTATAATCTCCTTGTTATAGTGTTTTCGTATTTTTTCCCATATACTTCTTGTGGCTGTTACTAGTATTATCGTCTTTCCTGTTTTATGATCACCTTGTCGAGCTATTATTATTATTATTATTATTATTATTATTATTATTATTATTATTATTATTATTATTATTATTATTATTATTATTATTATTATTATTATTATTATTATTATTATTATTATTATTATTATTATTATTATTATTATTATTATTATTATTATCATCATCATCATCATCATCATCATCATCATCATCATCATCATCATCATCATCATCATCATCATCATCGTTTTTCTTTGTTATTTATGCAATATGCTAAAGTATCTGTGTCGTTAGAATCATCTTTATCGACTCAAGTCTTAACACTCACTCAGTCATTATTACTCACTTATCTCTACAATAACTATTGATTGTACATTGCCCGCCAAACAAAGACTCATATTTTTTTTTAATAACCGATATAGTTTTCTAAAACCTTTATCCATTTTTTTCATATTTTTGCACAAAATGTTGGACCTCTCGTCACTTGTATGTAGTGATTATCGTTTTAAGAAACACATAATCCATACTTGACCTCTACGAGATGAATGTTCTTAAAAATTTGAAGTTTCTTTAATTTTTTTTTTGTTTGTTGAAAAAAAATTTCTAAAAAAATTGGACAGATAAAAAATATCGGATAAAAGAAGTCTAGCAAAAACAACACAGGCTTCTAAAAGCTCACAAAAAAAAAATCTTTATCAAACCAAGGCTGTTTCTTTTTTTCTTTTTTTTTTCTTTTTTTTAAATAAGTTTTTGTTTCGCCCTCGAAATGTATTTTAAAAACAATGTGAACAACCCAATTATCAAACTCTCGTCATTATCAAGTCATTTGAGGATCTTCTCAAACTTACAACGCTGGCCGCTGGGTATTTAATAATTAAATCTAATCGATTTGGGACAGACAATGTTATAATAATGTCGAGATTTTGCTCGTGGAGTAGTTTATAGACATGATAATATTTTGCTTTTCGTGTCATACGATGCAGCCTTGGGGCTTTTCTTGTTTGGTGCCCAGTCATATATCAGCCTGTTTTTTTGTTTTTTTTGTTTTTTTGTTGTTTTTTTTTTAAAAAGGCTAATTGTCCAAAAATGATATCTCGGTTTATTTTTTTTTCATTTTGATTTCTTAAAAAGAAAAAATTGTGTGATTAAAGAATTATGACGGCCTTGCTTGATTTACGGCAATGAACTCTTAATGCCGAGCTGGTTTTTTTCTTTTGTTTTTTTTTTTTTTGTTTTTTTTTTGTTTTTTTTTTTTTTTTTGTTATTGCAGTGACGAAATGTCGTATTGCTATGAAGATAGAATAAAGAGAAATGTTTTCCTGATCTTTCATAGCATTTTTCTGCGCTAATGATGTAGACAGCCACGGAAGACCAGCACAGTAATTGCTTTCCTATTGCACTTTAAGGATGGATCATAAATTTTAGCTGCTTTGTTTTTTTTTTCAGTATAGAAAGTGAAAATTTATACACCCTAGATTATGAAAGTCCTTAAAGAAAATCATAATATAACAGCTCATCAATAGTCTGTTTGATAGAGTTCAGGATATGCGTGGAAAAGAATGAATAAAGAGAACAGAGAGAAACTGTATAAGGCTACAGACTTCGTCACCTCGTATCCCATGTAACTGTTACCTCAATTTGTGAATTTTACTTAGACTACATGATACCCAGTCAGAGCAGGATTCTACGTAGTTAAAAAAAAAATCATTATCCATGGGACGACGTTACACATGAGAAACGATTGTTTATAATTTGTTTAGAACCAGTAATTAAGTATTGTTAAAGAAATTTAATATCATGGCCATCTCTCCCTTTTGGTGAAAAGTGTTGATAACGAAAGAAAGGTTTATAGAAAAAAGTATAAATAAATGGTAATGAAGGTGAGGCCCATAGCAAAAAAAAAAAGTATAGATTCAAAAGAGAATTAAATAGAAGTAGAGAAGGACTGGTATCAGAGAATCTAGAAAGTTTAAACCCCAGGGGCATGATACAGGTGGCCAAGCTAGGGACAATATCCTTCGTCTTAGCTCCTTGATCACTCACCACTAAGTGGTGGAACTGGCTTGAGAAAATTATTTTATAAATTATAAATCAGGTTCTTTCAAAGCCTTGTACATGATAAAATCAGCCAAGTTTTAAATTCTTGTATAGGCCTTTATTCCATCTCTCTCTCTCTCTCTCTCTCTCTCTCTCTCTCTCTCTCTCTCTCTCTCTCTCTCTCTCTCTCTCTCTCTCTCTCTCTCTCTCTCTCTCTCTCTTTCTCTCTCTCTCCGTCTCTCTCTCTCTCTTACTCTCTCTTCCTCCCCTCTCTCTCTCTCTCTCTCTCTCTCTCTCTCTCTCTGTCTATAGATCTATCTATCTATATATATATATATATATATATATATATATATATATATATATATATCTGTTTCTTTTTCCCTCCCTCCCTCCCCCCCTCTCTCTCTCTAGTCTCTTTTGTTCTTCTCTTCCTCTTCATGTATCTCCTCTACGCGGGTCTTTTGCCTCCCTTTCACTTCGCCACACTCGAATTATTTTCCTTCTTTCTTTCTCTTTTTGTTATTTTCTTCTCTCTCGCTCTCTCATTCTCTCTCTGTGTCTTTTCTATCAGCTAGACAAATTTTAAGAGAAGCTTAATCTTGATAAATTTCTAGTGGAAACAAATAAATCTTCCGTATCAAAACATCGCATTTTGCCATGTCATGTCTGTTTTCGACCGAACGGTGGGTACAAAGGCTTAAGTTGCTCGACAAATTACACGAGAAGAGCTTAACCCAAATACGTTTCGACTTCTCTCTTTCCTAAACCCTGAGAGGTGAGGAACTGAGAGCATAATCTAGTACTAAAGTGGGATTTAGCGACCACACGGTTGTTATTCTGACACGATTCAAACTGTTTAATCTCCTCCGAATCGTTCTTTTCATTTTTGTCTTTTTTTTTGTCTTTTTTTTTTCACACTAAGGGTTCTCAAGATTTCTGTATCTCAAGAATAATATTACAAGCGCAGAATACTGGCATTATATTTTTGCGGTTTTTCTATTTCTGATTTATTTATTTATCATAATGTTTTTTTTTCTTTGATGAATTAAAAACTTAATACTTCTTTATGGTTTGTTATGTTTTTGTATTTTTTTGGTTGTTGTTTTGTGTGTTTTTGTTTTTTGTTTTTTTTGTTTTTTTGTTAACTTATTTTGAATAAATTAAAAAAATGGTTGTTGTTTTTTTTTTTTCTTTAAATTTCCTCCTGCCAGATGGTCCATACGTGTATATCTCTCTATCACTTGCGACTCTTTCTTTATCTGTTTCTGTTGATCGGCCTTTTTACTTATACATCTATCTATCTCATCGTCTGCTGATACACTGTCTACCCATGTATGTATTTATCTAGACAGTTCTGTATCTGCTGCTTTACTCTCGTTTGGTGCAACATTCTTTTTTCTTTTCCTGTATTTTTTTGTGTCCACTTCCGCTCTTTGCCTCTCTTCGTGTGTTTAAATGCCTCTCTCCGTCAATCTCTCTTTTCCTTTATTTCTCTGTCTATCTAATTATCTATCTATCAATTAAAGTTTTATCCTCTATACATATGTGTATTTATCTATCTACCTATTTACCTATCTATCTATCTATCTATCTATCTATCTATCTATCTATCTGAATATTTATTGTAAGTGTGTGTGTGTGTACCTGTACTTTGTGAGAATTTTAATGGGGACAAGATTACATTAATTTGTGTTTGAGGGCGCAAAGCCAAAATACTTTTTTCTCTCAACGTGATTCGCTACAGTTTTTCGATAATTCTAACTTGGAAAGGTGTTTTGCAACATATTTCTTACATTACATTTGTAATGCTTCTTTCATAATCATTCCAAGTGATGTCGTTTGAGTTTATGTGTTTACTTTGTAAAGCGTGGAATTATCATGTAGACGGCGGCAGATCTAAAAGTGTCTAGAATAGATCCACATGTTATAGTGCGAGATCTAAGTAAAGAATCTAAAAAACTTTCTTGGCTGTAGATTCTAGATCCAGGGCTATATATTTACAGCAGCTAGACTCAAATCAGAAGGTTTAGATCTAGATTAGATTTTACTTTCAGGCTTAGAATTTCAAAAGCGATCCAAAATTAAGATCTAGACCTAGATTCTGTGTTGCGGAAATATCCAGATTCTAGGTAAAGATAAATAAATGGAGGCGTATATCTGGATCATTTAAGTAAAAGGGCGGATATTAAGACCATTTAAAAGCCTATTTAAAACACGCACGCACCCGAGTCCCGTCAAATTGACACCAGATCGTAGAATACTGCTTTGGAACCTAAATGGTTGGGTATTTCCTGGTTTCGGGTTTGAGACTAGATTATGCGTTTATTGTTGGGGTGATCGGGATCTTTTTGAGGGCCAAGCACTCGAAATGTGAATAATTTCTTGCAAAAGAAGTGTTTGCTTGAATCTATCTTCTCCCTAAATGAGACGTTTCCGGCAGAGAAATTTTTGGGTAAGTGCAATTTACTAAAGAAAACTTGAAATTTCCGCTTCTTATACTGCGCTAATTTCTAACTTTCGAATTTTTTCAGAAGTAAAGCTCTTTAAACAGCGAGGATTTCAAATCTTGGTGAGGAAAATGGCATTTTCCCAAGTAGTCGTCTGCCGCAAAAACGTCTCATTTTGTGGCGTCGCTACACATTTAATTTTCAAACAATTAGTTAGCACTCTTTTGCCTTTTGCGAATGAAAGGTCATCAAATGCTAAACTTTTACCTTCGCTTTCTTTTTATCTCTGCGTAAAAATCAAACGAAGTTGATCATGTTCATTTTTATGTACAGAATTTCCAACGCGGTTCCACCTGATGCCTTCATCAATTGATGAGGTGCAAATAGTATTCTTAATTGTCTAACTTTGGTTTGTTTGTTGTTTTGTTTTGTTTTTTGTTTGTTTGTTGTTGTTTTTTTTTTGTTTTGTTTTTGTTTTGTTGTTTTTTTTTTGCTTGTTTTTTTTTTAAGAAAGGCTTTTTTTGTGCTACTATTGAATCAAAGCATTCATGAAGTAATTAGAAATTAATTAAGGCTTTTTTTCCCTATTTCGCACTCTAACATTTCATCTGCAAGACATCTTACTCTCGAAAATAAAAGCAACTTAGCGCAGGGATGGCTATTTCCTTTTCCTACCTTGTTGATCTTTGTGTATGCAATGTGCATGATTTTTTATGTCCTATTATCGAAACATTGTTACGTATTTTGCTTTTAGTTGCGACTTCATAATGCTATAATAGAAAGAGCATCAAGCAGTATCAATGCTAGTCTAAAGGAAAACAAGGAAGTTATCATTTTAATTTTTTTTTTTTTTTGGTAAAGATCTAAAAAAAAAAATGAGAGGAGAGGAAAGCATGCTAATATTATTCTTAGTTCAACGCAATTTTTTATCTGTTATCGAGTCTTAATATTTTTAATATATACTTCTATTTACCTTGATTATTTCTATCTCTTTTATCCTTCTCCAGAATCACAAGCAGGGTCTGAATTCCCATAAAAAAGAAGGTTGGACCAGAGATCTGCTGGGGAAGGTAAAGCAGCAAATGGAGGAAGTGTTGAGAGCAAAACAGTTGGCCGTACAGGTGAGTTTGAGATTTTACTGGACTAAAAACAATCTCACTGGTTTTTTTTTTTTTTTTATATATAGTTCATATAATTTTATTCCTGATTCGTTTTCTTACTTCTTTTTGACATTCATCATTGATTGTGACAAAGTTAAAGCTTGTCTAACGAAAAGGGAATTAAAACATACAAAATAATAGAGAAATGTAATTTCTAGGACTGCAGCCAAAAAAATAAATATAATCTCAAAACTAGAACTATACTACTTTTTTCCAAAAGAACGTCGATCAAAGGGTGTAATGGAAAAGAAGACAAATTTCCCTCATTATTGTATCAGGCTTCCTCTATTCTTAATGTACTCCCACAAAATTTTGCATTGTTAAAAGCTGCTCTTTGATAAAATGGCGCAAACTTTGATTTTGTAAAGGATTTCCATAGATTAGGGAGAGAATAAAGGTTGTGTTCGATTTGAATGGCTTAAAAGACAATGGGTGAGTTTTGGAAAAAGTCATACGACGAGGTTAGGGTTTGTGCTGATATTAATTTGAACTTAAGGGCTAAAATGAATTTTTATCATGGTTGTGAGCTAATGCATTAGAGATTAAATGTGTAACATTTATGAATTAACCTCAGTGACTTATTTTTTAGGAGTCACGTCTCTTCATTATTTTGTATGTTTGGATTCCCTTTTCGTTAGACAGGCCTTAACTTTGTCACAATAAATCATAAATGTCAAAAAGAAGTAAGAAAACAGATCAAGAATAAAATTATATGAACTATTTAAAAAAACAAAAAACAAGTGAGATTGTTTTTGGTAAGATTTATTTAAAAAATAAACCGAGATGACCTACACATTAAAGCTGGAATTAAAAAAAAAAACCAACAAAACAAAACGGACAATGCTGTATTGATTTGGGTTCCCCAGTATTTTATCCCGCTACCCAGTACACCGTGACCATGAAAACAAAAATCAGGAATCTCCACAATGAGACGGGTTCAACTAGCAAAACACGGACAAAAGTCGTCCTATTGTACCAGTGCGCACAGGGGATTAAGCACTTAGTGTAGATGATGGAAACGAAGCAATCCATTTGGAAGAACAAGGTCATTTGCCGCTGGGCGTTTTTGGAAAGCATTTTTTTTTCAATTACTTAGAGGCCAATCGTTTTATTTTGTGTTTAGATTTGAGAGATTTATCATGATGTATCTGAATGCGATTTTCCAAAATTCGCTGGTAGCAACCACATTCCACAAGATGTTCTTACTAAAGGAGCAAAGTGTTCAATATAGCAACATTGACTGAATCCATTCCCGCCCAACTGTTCTAACCATCTTTGACTCTTAGTATTAGAATACATTTCTTGGAAGTTGTCGGTGCGTTTGATGCCCCATCGCTGGAGTTGGCAGTATTTCAGCACTTTACAGGGAGGTATAAGAAGAAGTCAAAACCGGAAATCAAAATGTAGATTGAAAACTTTCTAAGCTCTGTAGTATTCTTTTGAAACATTTTTGTGGCAAAAAGTATTGATAAACACATAATTTATATCGTGCTAGCAGTGCCACAAGTTTTGGTCAATTAAAACGAACGGTTCCTTCTGTTGTCACGGCCCCAAGCTATGGCGACTGGAGTTTTGCGGATACCTTCGTTAGTTTTCGGTTGGGCGCGAGGATCAACCTACATGCTTGAGTGGACGAGGGAGAGGAAGGGTGGAAGAAGGAGATGGAAAGGAGGGGTGGAGGAGGGGAGGGAGGAAGGAAGGGGGGAGGGAGAGGGAGGAGGGAAAGAGAGGATGGAAGAGGGCTGGTCGTGGAGGGAGAGGGAGGAGGGAAAGAGAGGATGGAAGAGGGCTGGTCGTGGAGGGAGAGGGAGGAGGGAAAGAGAGGATGGAAGAGGGCTGATCGTGGAGGGAGAGGGAGGAGGGAAAGAGAGGATGGAAGAGGGCTGGTCGTGGAGGGAGAGGGAGGATGGAAGGAAGTGTGGAGGAGGGAAAGAGAGGATGGAAGAGGGCTGGTCGTGGAGGGAGAGGGAGGAGGGAAGGAAGTGTGGAGGAGGGAAAGAGAGGATGGAAGAGGGCTGGTCGTGGAGGGAGAGGGAGGATGGAAGGAAGTGTGGAGGAGGGAAAGAGAGGATGGAAGAGGGCTGGTCGTGGAGGGAGAGGGAGGAGGGAAAGAGAGGATGGAAGAGGGCTGGTCGTGGAGGGAGAGGGAGGAGGGAAGGAAGTGTGGAGGAGGGAAAGAGAGGATGGAAGAGGGCTGATCGTGGAGGGAGAGGGAGGAGGGAAAGAGAGGATGGAAGAGGGCTGGTCGTGGAGGGAGAGGGAGGATGGAAGGAAGTGTGGAGGAGGGAAAGAGAGGATGGAAGAGGGCTGGTCGTGGAGGGAGAGGGAGGAGGAAGGGAGTGTGGAGGAGGGAAAGAGAGGATGGAAGAGGGCTGGTCGTGGAGGGAGAGGGAGGAGGGAAGGAAGTGTGGAGGAGGGAAAGAGAGGATGGAAGAGGGCTGGTCGTGGAGGGAGAGGGAGGAGGGAAAGAGAGGATGGAAGAGGGCTGGTCGTGGAGGGAGAGGAGGAGGGAAGGAAGTGTGGAGGGAAGAGAGAGGATGGAAGAGGGGCTGGTCATGGAGGGAGAGGGAGGATGGAAGGAAGTGTGGAGGAGGGAAAGAGAGGATGGAAGAGGGCTGGTCGTGGAGGGAGAGGGAGGAGGGAAGGAAGTGTGGAGGAGGGAAAGAGAGGATGGAAGAGGGCTGGTCGTGGAGGGAGAGGGAGGAGGGAAGGAAGTGTGGAGGAGGGAAAGAGAGGATGGAAGAGGGCTGGTCGTGGAGGGAGAGGGAGGATGGAAGGAAGTGTAGAGGAGGGAAAGAGAGGATGGAAGAGGGCTGGTCGTGGAGGGAGAGGGAGGAGGGAAAGAGAGGATGGAAGAGGGCTGGTCGTGGAGGGAGAGGAAGGAGGGAAAGAGAGGATGGAAGAGGGCTGGTCGTGGAGGGAGAGGGAGGAGGGAAGGAAGTGTAGAGGAGGGAAAGAGAGGATGGAAGAGGGCTGGTCGTGGAGGGAGAGGGAGGATGGAAGGAAGTGTGGAGGAGGGAAAGAGAGGATGGAAGAGGGCTGGTCGTGGAGGGAGAGGGAGGATGGAAGGAAGTGTGGAGGAGGGAAAGAGAGGATGGAAGAGGGCTGGTCGTGGAGGGAGAGGGAGGATGGAAGGAAGTGTGGAGGAGGGAAAGAGAGGATGGAAGAGGGCTGGTCGTGGAGGGAGAGGGAGGAGGGAAAGAGAGGATGGAAGAGGGCTGGTCGTGGAGGGAGAGGGAGGAGGGAAAGAGAGGATGGAAGAGGGCTGGTCGTGGAGGGAGAGGGAGGAGGGAAAGAGAGGATGGAAGAGGGCTGGTCGTGGAGGGAGAGGGAGGAGGGAAAGAGAGGATGGAAGAGGGCTGGTCGTGGAGGGAGAGGGAGGAGGGAAGGGAGTGTGGAGGAGGGAAAGAGAGGATGGAAGAGGGCTGGTCGTGGAGGGAGAGGGAGGATGGAAGGGAGTGTGGAGGAGGGAAAGAGAGGATAGAAGAGGGCTGGTCGTGGAGGGAGAGGGAGGATGGAAGGAAGTGTGGAGGAGGGAAAGAGAGGATGGAAGAGGGCTGGTCGTGGAGGGAGAGGGAGGATGGAAGGGAGTGTGGAGGAGGGAAAGAGAGGATGGAAGAGGGCTGGTCGTGGAGGGAGAGGGAGGAGGGAAGGAAGTGTGGAGGAGGGAAAGAGAGGATGGAAGGGAGTGTAGAGGAGGGAAAGAGAGGATGGAAGGGAGTGTAGAGAAGGGAAAGAGAGGATGGAAGAGGGCTGGTCGTGGAGGGAGAGGGAGGAGGGAAGGGAGTGTGGAGGAGGGAAAGAGAGGATGGAAGAGGGCTGGTCGTGGAGGGAGAGGGAGGATGGAAGGGAGTGTAGAGGAGGGAAAGAGAGGATGGAAGAGGGCTGGTCGTGGAGGGAGAGGGAGGATGGAAGGGAGTGTAGAGGAGGGAAAGAGAGGATGGAAGAGGGCTGGTCGTGGAGGGAGAGGAGGAGGAATGGAGAGGATGGAAGAGGGCTGTGGTGGAGGGAAGAGAGGAGGATGGAAGAGGGCTGGTCGTGGAGGGAGAGGGAGGAGGGAAAGAGAGGATGGAAGAGGGCTGGTCGTGGAGGGAGAGGGAGGAGGGAAAGAGAGGATGGAAGAGGGCTGGTCGTGGAGGGAGAGGGAGGAGGGAAAGAGAGGATGGAAGAGGGCTGGTCGTGGAGGGAGAGGGAGGAGGGAAAGAGAGGATGGAAGAGGGCTGGTCGTGGAGGGAGAGGGAGGAGGGAAAGAGAGGATGGAAGAGGGCTGGTCGTGGAGGGAGAGGGAGGAGGGAAAGAGAGGATGGAAGAGGGCTGGTCGTGGAGGGAGAGGGAGGAGGGAAAGAGAGGATGGAAGAGGGCTGATCGTGGAGGGAGAGGGAGGATGGAAAGAGAGGATGGAAGAGGGCTGGTCGAGGAGGGAGAGAGAGGAGGGAAAGAGAGGATGGAAGAGGGCTGATCGTGGAGGGAGAGAGAGGAGGGAAAGAGAGGATGGAAGAGGGCTGATCGTGGAGGGAGAGAGAGGAGGGAAAGAGAGGATGGAAGAGGGCTGGTCGAGGAGGGAGAGGGAGGAGGGAAAGAGAGGATGGAAGAGGGCTGGTCGTGGAGGGAGGGGGAGGATCGAAGGGGATTGGTGTAGGAAGGAGTGTTCTCGCTTCGTTGAACCTCTCACTCACCGGCAAGTGATGATCAACTCAACCATGTCGAGGATCTTCACAGATGGTACTTCAGAGAGTTTAAGATGATCGTTCATGAATTGAATGATTAAATTATTCTGCCGGTTATTACGTATCTGAGTAATGCATGTCAAGAGTAATTAAAGTAATAAAAAGAAACTCGCTTTATTTAGTGATAGAGTATGAAGATAGAGAGTGGGGACTGACAGACCAGACTGATGGGTAGAAAGAAACATGAAGAGTAACAGACAGACAGACAGACAGACAGACAGACAGACAGACAGACAGGTGTGTTGACTGATCGAATGCAAATAGGTGCGGCGCAATAATATCTCATGGACAGGGGAGGGCACTGGAGATAAGAGAGCAAGGAAAAAAAATGAAAGAGAAAAATTATTTAGATTTAGAATAAAGGAGAAAAGGGGAAAAGGGAGCAAGGAAAAAAATGAAAGAGAAAAATTATTCAGATTTAGAATAAAAGAGAAAAGGGGGAAAAAACAAAGAGGAAAAAAAAAGTAAGAATTCGAAAAAAAAGACATTTTTCTGCAACAATTACAACAGAACAAAGCAGATAGCATTTCACCTATAATAAGAGCAATAATAAGACTTAAAATCATGGTTATGAAAATTTTGTTTAAATAAAAAAAAGAAGGAAAAGCCATTAGAAGATTGGTCATAGCTGTCTCCAGAATAAGTGAGGTTTGATACCTAAAAGTAGTCCTGGCATCTAAATCACAAACTACTCTGTCCTTCCCTTCTATGAAGTATTTTTTCCGAGTAGTTGCCCCTGTTCTCGTTTTGAATGGGGCTATAATTGAGGTATGTCAGGGCTGGTAAATCTAAAGGAATGAGAATAATGAACTAATTTTGTACAAAAAAAAAAAAAAAAAAAAGAATATCTACAGATTATTTTTTAGACATTCATTAGCATGTAAGTTTAAGCAACTGCGTGGGCTAAGAATTCCCGTAAGGCAGTGCCCTTAAGGTAGGTGTAAAGTATTATAAAGTGAATGGCCAAAATAATATCAAATTTTAAATCAATTCCACATCCCTGGTAGACGTATTAGTGCTTAGAGAAGATAGACGGGAAGAAAAAAGAAGATTAAATATGCAAATTAACAACCCAAAATGGCCGCTGAAAGGGTTCAAATAAGGTAAACTTTCATGCAGCATAACTTGTAAACAAATCGTGTTAGTTTGATAATGTATGGCCCATTTGTTCTTCAAAATGAGGTCTAGATGCTATACCTATTAGTTTTCACATATCTTGTATAAGTAAAAATTACAAAATTTGAAAAATATAATTATGTCATATAAAAAGTGCAGTTTTCTGACCTCAAGGAAATACTTTGAATTTGTAAAAATTATCCAATTTTCAGAGAAAACTCACAAAAAGCAGGTACAACCTCTAGGTTAATGACAATATCTGTGTGAAATTTTAGCATTATTGGATGAGTTGTTTTCGCAAGAGAGTGTTTGAAGAATGACAAATAGGAGAAAAAAAATCGCGTTTTGAGAAAGCGGCAAAAAAAAGTTTACTAACCTAACACTCCGAGGACTATCATGCGGCCCTGGATTATTCATTTTCTTGTCAGTTTGGGGCAGACTACGTAGACTCACCCTGAGCTTGTTCTAGATCTAATCTAAGCTTTTTTTGCAGAAGCACGTTCTGTGGCAGGTGCATTCACAGGTCTCGATTTATTACTATCGTCATTAATAGGTGTCGCATGGTTTTCAGTACCAGGGAAACGTGTTTGGTCGTTTGCAGCATTAGATCTAGGTGTTTTATCACTCTTATTATAGTGATTTCCTTGAAACCTTTCCTCTTTTGTCTTCCAATGTTCTTGGAATTATTCATGTTGTAGATCTAGATCTAAAAATCAAGTTTGGAAGTAGCTCAGCTGATTTTATAAACTGACGTTGTTTGAAATGTTTACATAGTTACTACATATAGGCCTTTGTATGTTTCATTAGCAGTAGCTTCAACTATATTCTTCTTCCCAAGTTTGGGAAGACCTTGTGCATCATTGTATGGTGATCTCGTATTACAAATATTACCTTTTTTACTCTACAAGTCCTTGGTTAGGATTTGCATATATTCGCTGCTATGCAAATTTGGTGATCCCCACCTGTCATGTTTAATGCCACGTTTTAAGTCCTTGAACGTTAAACATTGATAAAGAATTGTCTAATATTAAGGCAGAAATGGATGAGGATTCATAAAAGTTAAAAAAGTATGGTACCCTTCGTTGGCCAAATTTTACTATTTTAATACTTTAAAATTGACGGCTTTTGAATATGCGTTTAAAACGATCTAAAAACAGATTGGGAAAGTACGGAATGCATCGATTTTCTTAAATGGGGAGAATATTTTTATCGAAAATAATTTATGATGGAAAAGGATGAAAGATGAGAAAAATAATGAAAGTATCAAGTGGTGTGAAAGAAATGGATGTGATTAGAATAAAACACAACAGTAATCTTTTCGGTATGCTTTTATCCATTTCCACAATTCCCCGAAATATAGGAATGGGTCAAAAACATCTTTATCGTCCCATTTCGGGAAATTCAGTTTGTCGATGGTTTTACAAGAACTTAAGCAACACATTAACATGTTAATCTTAATTGCTAAACGAATTTTAAATTTTTTTAAACTCGAAAACATCCTACCAAGTATAACAATTCAATCCAATGAAAATCATACCAACCGATAATTGAAATATTACAAAAGAAGTAATTTCGCCTCAATGTCATCGGTTTTCCTAACAATCAAACTACTTTCTCAGCCACAAACACATACCCACCCGTCGTTATTTGCTTCAGGTTGGATAAATCGACCGCTAGGGTTAGAAAGTATATATGTATATGTATATATATATATATATATATATATATATATATATATATATATATATATATATATATATATATATATATATATATTCCTGATACAGTCGGTGAATGGTGTCTTTAAATATGGATTGACTTTTCCAAATTATTAGCTTTCCGTGCAGATCTTATATGCCTGGAAATCATGACTCAGTAACTTTGCTTGCCCTTTTGATCAAGCTATCAATACTGACCGTGTCTTTGCAGAGGCGGAGCCTCCCAGCAAATAATAAAGTAATGACAAAAACAAATGATGCTTTTACTGGTGGTTTTATAAATCAAATGTTTTGTTTTGTTAACATTATGGGATTTCAATTTTCTTTAAAAATATGTAGCCTTTGGTTTACTTTCTTCAGCTAAAAACCTTGAACAATGAAGTTTAAGTTTAAGTCTATCGATTGTCTCAAGACAGGATCTGTGACAGTCAACAGTTTTGAATGTCTCGTTTTTTACGACAACCTCAAGGCGCTTTCCGTCTTTATTCTATAATTTGAAAAGAAATCAAACATCCGTACACTAGTCTTCAAAACTTTCCTCCAGCTGTGTCTCATTGTTTGAGAAAATTGTATTGAGGAGGCAAAAAAAAATTATTGATAAAACTGGAAGGGATACTTTTATCCCCTAATTTTTAGGTTTACTTAAAACATGTTGGTTGCTCACATATTTTCCACAACTTTTTTTTTAACTACACGGAAACTCCGATGGGTTTCTTTCACTTTCATTTTGCACCATCCCCATTCCCTCAGACTCTGCTTTGTAGTAACTTGAACGTAAAGTCTGTGGCCAGGGGAGCTAATCGGCCGTAATGAAGTGTCATCTCTGTAGTAAAGGTGTCCTTGGATGAAATTCGAAACCTCCTTAGCTGATGAGCTCCTTCTCCCCTGCAATATATTTTACATGAAGATTTTTTATTCCTCTATGAATGAACGTTTTATGTTTGCAGCCCTTTTATTTTGTTCGTCTATTTTCTGTCTTTCATTCAACTGCGAAGTTAAACGTCTCTTTTTTAACGAGAACCTTTTGCAAATTTATCAAAGGAAAATTGGAAATGTAAAATTGTTACACTGAAATAAAAAACGACTTTTATGGAATGCAAAATATTTTAAAACATTACCATACTCAGTCTTTCAAGATTAGAACTGAATTTCTCCGAACAGGGGAGGTAATCAGCCGGCAACAACTTCTGCTGATGGATTCTTTAGTTCTTGTCTGTCTTGTCCATAAATATTTTCTTGCGTAAAGCGTGTGGCCTTAATGGCCAGACAATTTCCCTTTAGTAATGAAAATTTTTTTGCCATTGTTTTTTTTTATGTGTAGATGCTTGGCAAAACCATTTCCGAACTATAATTTTTGCTAGATACAAAATGTAAAACAAATAGAAAAATTCTCTTGTGACAGTAGCCGGTGTATGAGAGGAATGTGATAAAGAGATGATATCTATCTCCAGACTGGAAACCATTTCATTAAAGATTTAAAAAACATTTACCTTACAGGACATTTGTAATTATTTATACAAGATGTTAATGTCTTTAACTGTAGCTCGAGAAGACATAAAAAAGAAATTTACAAAAAAAAATATATTGTAACATGTAAAGAAGTATAACTTGCAGCAAAAATGATATGTCGAGTTGTGAATTTCATTGGATTAATTGACTGTAGCTGGATTTCTTTCTTTCCTTATTAAACACGACAGCCTCGAATATAAAAAAATCAGCTATTTTTGTGCAAACCCAATCTATTCAAAATTCCGCCCGCTTACTAGAAGGCTCGAGGTCCTTGGAAAAGTACCTAAGTGTGCATTTTTTGCGGGAATTCAAGCTGCCCATTTATTTTAAGTTTAGTGATATTGAATGTTTGACATGACCCTTAAAGTGATTTGGATTTTACAAAAAAAAATGTTTTTTTACATGTTTTACTTTACATGGCTATTCAGGTTTATTTTCTGTACGCAGAAACTTTCTGGTATACGCTGTGGTGAAATAGAAGCATTTATTAATACATAAGTTTTGGCCATTTTCGAGGAGCTCCTAGAGATACAGTCACTCTTTGTATTATAAGTTTACCTTTTAAATAAATTATGAGAGACTGGCTCTGAATGTAATGTTGTATGCTTCTAATCCTTTGTCTATCATTGCGACTTTTTTTCTTAGCTATTCTTACTCCCTCTTTCTATTATCCATCTAACTATTTTTCGATCTATTTATCTATCGATATCTCTCCTCTGTTTTTACACCTATCTTTCTTTACTCCACTGTTACTCCTTCTATCTTGAGCTAATGTTTCTGTAGCTGTCTTTCTTATTCTCTCAATCTCTCACTCTTGTTTAAGGAATTATTCTTTCTCTTACTCTCTTCTCTTTCTCTCTCTCTCTCTCTCTCTCTCTCTCTCTCTCTCTCTCTCTCTCTCTCTCTCTCTCTCTCTCTCTCTCTCTCTCTCTCTCTCTTCCCCCTCTCTTTCTCTCTATCACTCACTCGTCCTCTCTTCCTAGAACAACCGGCATATTTGTGTCTATGGCATTCTTTTTTTTTATTTTTTTTTTAAAGTTTCCCTACAGGTCTAAGACCAAAAGTCTTTGAAAGGAGAAGTTAATGTTCAAGGCCTTTTATCGGTTTTTCTCTCCCTGCCTGGTCCAATTTATTCATTGAGCTTGACTATAACTGTTTCCAATAACAAGGGAAGTTTTCTTCCATCCTTAAAGTAGACTAAATGGCCTCTAATGTGATTTCTTTTTGTACGTGAGTGTGTTGTTGTTTTGTAATGTTCTAAATTTTCCGTTTCAAGCCTTGCCTTTCAAGTAGAAAACGTTTCTTTTATGTTAGAGTCTAAGAGACATTCAGTGATGTTAAACTTTCTAGATTCCTTTTCAACGAAGTAACTTAGTTCTATTTTTGTGTGGAAATGGAAATTTCATCACTGTACCTGTTGTAAAGGAAATGAACTTCAACGCAACAGCAATATTTGGTTATATTTTTGTTTAAGTGTAATTTTCCAGATTCTGAGATTGCCGCATGAAAAAAAAAACACCGCTTTTGATTCCGTTATTCAAAATCTGGCCACCTTGTGTTTGGCTCAAGTATGACAAACACTACGTTGCCCTTATTTGATTTAAGTCCTCATTTTTTTTGAAGGATCTTTGTCTCACGTTGCATTTATGCATTAATAATCCCAAATCTTTCATAAAAGTAACAAATAAATCACTCTTTGTACAATTCTAGTTAAAATCATAGAACTGAGTCAATTAAGTACGTTTATAGGTGACATTGCAGCACTTAACCAATCAATAAGAAACATAAGATAAACCTTTGGGCTTTCTCGTTTTATTGAATTATTAAGGTATCATCCGACTGTGTCGAGGTATAAGTCTGAACTGAGAAAGTAAGCTCTTGGTCTCCTCAACGCCTCTGTGGTGAGCTCCCTTCACAACCTCGGATATATACATTCGTCACGGGTTAGTCTTTATTATCGTCCATGATTTAATAGTCCAAACGCCACAACATGAACAAATGTTATCAAAGCGCTCCTCCAGTTATCATCTCATTGTGCTCTTTTTAATGTCAGATTAAATTAATCTTTAGAATGAGAAAACAGATTGTGCTTTTACTCTGTTGTTTACTCTGTTGTTTTAATCTCCAAAAGAAAGTTGTACAAGAAAAACTGATAAGACTATAATTATAATGATATCTTTACACGTTTCGAAACTGAACACCAGTTCATTACCCAATAAGCGAGGAATGCTGGTAATTATCGCTTCACTTTTTAATCAATCAATATGGAGACACCTATCAAGGTTCATAAATCGATTATTTGACAGAAGAGGACGATACTGATAACTGGTATTTTTTTCTTATTTTGAAATGATGTGTTGGCGACTCTGCAGAGTGAGTTACAGGTTTATATTTTGTCTGGTTCCTGAATTCAGCCGGCATGCGGCATTCTTTATTCTGACCAGCTTTCTCTGTAAGCTTTCAGATAGATTCCAGTGTATTGTTGATGGTGTTAGGGGTCCCTCTTTGCTTGTCAAGCTTCTCATACACAATAGAGAAAGGTATATTGTTGGTGGTGTTAGGGGTCCCTCTTAGCTTGCCAAGCTCTCAGACACAATAGAGAAAGGTGTATTGTTGATGGTGTTAGAGGTCCCTCTTAGCTTGTCAAGCTCTCAGACACAATAGAGAAAGGTGTATTGTTGATGGTGTTAGAGGTCCCTCTTAGCTTGTCAAGCTCTTAGACACAATAGAGACAGGTATATTGTTGATGGTGTTAGGGGTCCCTCTTAGCTTGTCAAGCTCTTAGACACAATAGAGAAAGGTGTATTGTTGATGGTGTTAGGGGTCCCTCTTAGCTTGTCAAGCTCTCAGACACAACAGAGAAAGGTATATTGTTTAGGGTGTTATGGATCCCACTTTGCTTACCAAGCTCTCAGAAATATTTATGTTTTATATTTTTTTCCATGATTTCAAATAATAATTTAATAAATGTATTACGAAACTTATTACCGAAATGTTAATACCTACTGCTCAATATCAAGTCCAGTTTTAGAATTAGATGGCTCTGTTGAATTCTCATTATTAAAATAAATGGGCAAAATTGTTTTTGTGTTGCTTTTTATTAGTACCTTTTTGTTACCGATATCAAACTTATTTGAACTAGAATCTTTTTTTTTTCCTTCTTCAAATTAAGATAATGTCACTGTTTTTAAAAGAAAGTAAGGATCATCTTTTCTCCCACTGATATTCTATTTCTAGTTTGAAACAAACTATTTCAAAACAACGCCGCTAGCAACAAAGCTAAACTTAAGCGGGCCAAGATAAAGCACTCGAAGAAATTACTTTTCTAATTTTAATTTTAGAATCATTAATTTCTAATTGATTTCGAGCAGTGCGTACTTCAGCTTCACCTCCAAAGATGAGTGCTTGTCAGGCCTAGGGTTATCGGTGTATGCTGCTCACCGGGTGATATATCGCTTTGTATGTATCATAGCCCTGAACTGTTATATTGATCGATCCATGTTTATATGGTCAGCAGAAGTAGAACACTTTCAGGGCGCGTCAATGATCAGGCACCTTCCATTTTCAAAAGCAAATGGATTTAGAAAGTTTGTACAGATCCTGGAAATAGCTGAAAGAATTTTTTCTTACTTTTAATATCTCTCTTTGCTGAAATGATCTTTTTTTATCTTAGAGGGATATCCCTAAAATATCTACTTATTTACTAGAAAAGAATAAAAAGCAAATTGGAGCAACAGTCATATTATTTCTCCTCATCGGTATTAATATCTACACGTCTTAATAGAAAAAAGAGAGAGGGATCTTAAAGTGTACCATATAATCCCTAATATGAAATAAGTCTCATCCTTTGAAATCCATTTTTGGGTTTACTTTGGTTTTGGTTATTACAGTTTTTTACAGCTGTGTCTGCATCTAAAAACTAAGTAGTACTGTCTTCTTTTTCTCATTACATAAATATTTTCTCAGTTGTTCGTAGAATCGACCATCTAGAATAAAATCTGGGCGTCTGGGGATAGCTAAGAACCTACTTTGCCACACAAAATCCGTTTTAAAGGTCGAGTGTCTAGATCTATAACGGTCTTTTGAGCTTTGCTTGACTTTGATCGTATTGGTGCCAGACGCAACCTTTTAAGATAAGAAAAGATCGAACAGGATGGCTAACTCTAGATCTAGAATTTTTGTCGGGATTCGAGGCGGGTGGAAGCGCCTGTTTACGCGATGTGCGCATAAGAACCCGGATTGTTATCTTTTTGGAGAACACTCAAGGTCTTTCTGTTGGAATTATTGGGTTAATCCTCCGTAATACTGTTTCAGTCTTGCATTTTTTTTTTCTATTCCCAATAAATTTTTAGCTTCATTACTGTGTATCTGTTGGGAAGGTGACAAATCAATTCCATCCATATTATCAATCATTAAGTCTTCAAGGAGAAGGTTGCAACTACTCATAGATCAGACGGAACGAATCACTTATCTCCTTGGGGACATGAACGTGGGTGTTGCTTGAGTATGCTGGAATGTTGTAGATACAAGTATTCAGTCTCTGCAGTTTGCCCGGAATACAGGTTTGATTCGATCCTTAATGCATTCCTTTTTTTTGCGATGTGTTCAGGGTATGAGCAGTTTTATCGATACTCTAGTTATTTTAACTGATATAAACTTCATTGAGATGTGTGGCAGTTCTTTCCCAGTCGATACTCTAGTTATTTTAACTGATATAAACTTCACTGAGATGTGTGGCAGTTCTTTCCCAGTCGATACTCTAGTTATTTTAACTGATATAAACTTCATTGAGATGTGTGGCAGTTCTTTCCCAGTCGATACTTCTGCTATTTTAACTGATATAAACTTCATTGAGATGTGTGGCAGTTCTTTCCCAGTCGATACTTCTGCTATTTTAACTGATATAAACTTCACTGAGATGTGTGACAGTTCTTTCCCAGTCGATACTTCTGTTATTTTAACTGATATAAACTTCACTGAGATGTGTGACAGTTCTTTCCCAGTCGATACTCTAGTTATTTTAACTGATATAAACTTCATTGAGATGTGTGGCAGTTCTTTCCCAGTCGATACTTCTGTTATTTTAACTGATATAAACTTCACTGAGATGTGTGACAGTTCTTTCCCAGTCGATACTTCTGTTATTTTAACTGATATAAACTTCACTGAGATGTGTGACAGTTCTTTCCCAGTCGATACTTCTGTTATTTTAACTGATATAAACTTCACTGAGATGTGTGACAGTTCTTTCCCAGTCGATACTTCTGTTATTTTAACTGATATAAATTCACTGAGATGTGTGACAGTTCTTTCTCAGTCGATACTTCTGCTATTTTAACTGATATAAATTCACTGAGATATGTGACAGTTCTTGCCCAGTGTTAAGGCATACATGTATTTAGATGTTTCCTGTATCCTTATAGTCCATCACCCATTTTTGATAAGGCAGCGCAATTATTATATTAAGATTATTCCCGACTCTTGCCAAGCTTTCGACTTGTCGAAATAACCCATCAACATCGAAGCTCCTCCAATAAACGCAATTTCACTGGTTCTAAACACTTTGGGTTTGTAACAGATTTGTGATGGGGGTGATATGTTAGGCTCCGTTTGTCTAAGGGTATGAAAATGTATACAGCGTATCACACGACTCGTCCGTAGAAAATAAGTCCGAAATCCGCAAGTAAAAATTGCAAACTGTTTAATACAACACAAGAGCGTGACTCTATAATCACTCACTGTAGACTTGATATTGACTGACTGTACATAATTTCGACTCTTATTTATACAAAATCTCGTCGAATCATCCAGAAAAGGAATTACATAAATCGTAAGAGAATATTCTTGGTACACGTCATTAGCAATTAGCAACCAATCAAAACAAAGGTAAACAAGGGGTGACGAGATCATTACTATGCTAGAACTAAGTCGGAGATTCGAGAAGAATCTTGACCATACAAGTGCGGGCTGTGTTCAATAAACAAAACTAAGTTCTTAGGCTTGAAATACAAACATTATGCAACCAAATAAGATAATGTACATAGATCTAGTCGATCCGCTACCCAAAAGTTACGCACCAAAAAAGGGTGAGGAAATAAATAGATCAACTTATAGCACAATGCGTTACAGGGTTCTTTACTTCTTCAATACAGAGATTCTATTAATTTTACAGATATATGCAAATACTATGAACAATATTACTTTAAATCGATGCCAGGTGCCGTTAGTAATATTTACTACCTGGAGTAGAAAGATTGCAATGGGTCAGAGATAATAATTCCAAAGTTGTCAAGGACAAGCTGCGGCAATGCCCTAGTTCTTTTAATGTAAACATTGAAGGACTCGCCTGAAAATTAAGCGTGAGTAAAACTACATCAAGATTACAATGTGGATAAAAATTGTGATGCCATTATTGGTTTAAAAAAATCAGAGAATCATAATAGGAAGACTTTCACACTATGAGCCGTGTTCAGCTTTTACCCCAAATACTAGGTATTACAGAGCAAAATTGTTCTTGGTTCTAAATGGTCTTAATACACATTAGACAAACTTTACTCACCGATACATGTTTACAACCAGCAACTTTTCGTTGATAAGAGATCTTGGCATGTTATTTTATTTTATTTATTTATTTATTTGTAAAATTAGAAAATATTCCAACGCGGATTTCTTTTGGTCTGTTTTTTAACTGTGGTCTCACCATTTTGAGATGCAATCGTCACCATAGTCAGTGTTAGAAGTTGCAGCGTTCGCCAGGCATAGCTCTCTTGGATAAAATATCCAGTTTTGATTACCGTTCTTTGGACAAATCCTTGTGATCAGAACGTCTGCTACTGTGGGTGGTATATTCTTCTAGTCTGTAAACCCTCTAAGATGGGAAATTCTCAATTGTAAAGAGCACTCTAGGAGGTTTGAACAACTCTAGAGCTCTTGGAGGAAGGAGGTCTTCCCATGGTTTCAGACCATTTAAGCTCAATTTGATGACCCTTGCTTTCAGATTACTTCCTTTTCGTGGAGACATTGTGTTTGAAGGCTTTGTTTCTTCTGTTTGAGGAAGATCTTTTTATTACTTCTTTTATGAACCTAGTAAGTCTTTTAAGGCTGCAATTAAGATCTCAGTAGTTTTTGAGGGTTTTTCATAATGACAAAGCGTGCTGTTCTCTTTGAAAATGGAAAAAAGGAAAAGAGAGGGAGAGAATGAGCGAGAGGAGAGAGAGAGAGAGAGAGAGAGAGAGAGAGAGAGAGAGAGAGACAGACAGACAGACAGACAGACAGACAGACAGACAGACAGACAGACAGACAGACAGACAGACAGAGTCAAGACAGGCAGTCAGACAGAGACGCAGAGGGGGTGAGGGTCAGATGTATTGGATAAAAACGGAAACGCAGTCACAATGGTCAGATGCCAGCAAAGTGCCGCTGCCGCCAGCTAAACGTCTGACCATTGTTCTCTCTCCCATCTGAGAGCATGGCTTGAAACACGTCGTGTTTGCTAAATGGAGTCCTGAAGGTCCTTGTCCTATTGTGTTCTGGCTCGGTTTGGTCAAAATTTCCTGATTTTGACTTGTCTTCCCTAGTTTAATTTGAAAAAAAAAAACTTCCTTTTGCGATTTCTTTCAGGGTAGGCGGGTGTTGGGAGATGGCGGTTAATACTGTGGAAATATAATTCTCACAATGCTGACTATGCTTATGGAAAGAAAAACAAATGATGGCTCAGCCCTAAATTCAAGTGAAAGGCAAGAAGAGAGGTATTGTGGATGGGAAGAAAAAGAAGGTTGACACACACACACACACACACACTCACCCACATGTTGCAAGTGCAGGTGTGTGTGAAAGGGAGATTGAAAACAGAAGTAAAATACTTTCTTTTAAAGAGAGAAAGAAAAGGAAAGAAGAAAGCCAGAGAGAGAGAGATAGAGGGAAAGTAGAAAGCCAGAGAGAGAGAGAGATAGAGGGAAAGTAGAAAGCCAGAGAGAGAGAGATAGAGGGAAAGTAGAAAGCCAGAGAGAGAGAGATAGAGGGAAAGTAGAAAGCCAGAGAGAGAGAGATAGAGGGAAAGTAGAAAGCCAGAGAGAGAGAGATAGAGGGAAAGTAGAAAGCCAGAGAGAGAGATAGAGGGAAAGTAGAAAGCCAGAGAGAGAGAGATAGAGGGAAAGTAGAAAGCCAGAGAGAGAGAGAGATAGAGGGAAAGTAGAAAGCCAGAGAGAGAGAGATAGAGGGAAAGTAGAAAGCCAGAGAGAGAGAGATAGAGGGAAAGTAGAAAGCCAGAGAGAGAGAGATAGAGGGAAAAGGGTTTGGAGGGGGAGAGAAGAGACACGGAAGGAAATGGAAATACAGAGATAATAGGTTGATAAACTAAGAAATAATAAGGATGGACACAGAGAGAGAGAGAGAGAGAGAGAGAGAGAGAGAGAGAGAGGGGGGGGAGGTCGGAGAGAAGAGACACAGCAGGAAATGGAAATACAGGGATAATCAGTTGTTAAACTAAGAAATAATAATGATGGTCAGAGAGGAAGAGCGACAGAGAGAGAGAGAGAGAGAGAGAGAGAGAGAGAGAGAGAGAGAGAGAGAGAGAAGAGACACGAAAGGAAATGGAAATACAGAGATAATAGGTTGATAAACTAAGAAATAATAAGGATGGACACAGAGAGAGAGAGAGAGAGAGAGAGAGAGAGAGAGAGAGAGAGAGAGAGAGAAGAGACACGAAAGGAAATGGAAATACAGAGATAATAGGTTGATAAACTAAGAAATAATAAGGATGGACAGAAAGAGAGAGGAGAGAAGAGACACGGCAGGAAATGGAAATACAGGGATAATCAGATGATAAACAAAGAAATAATAATGATGGTCAGCGAGGAAGAGCGACAGAGAGAGAGAGAGGGGGGGGAGAAGATACACGGAAGGAAATGGAAATACGGAGATAATCAGATGTTAAACTAAGAAATGATAAGGATGGTCTGAGAGGAAGAGCGACAGAGAGAGAGACAGACAGACAAATGGGGGAAGGGGGAGAGAGAGAGAGAGAGAGAAGAGACAAGGATGGAAATGGAAATACAGAGATAATCAGATGAATAACTGAGCAATAATAAGGATGGACAGAGAGAGGCAGTGACACAGAGAGAGAGAGAGAGAGAGAGAGAGAGGGGGGGGGGGGGGAGAGAAGAGACCCGGATGGAAATGGAAATACAGAGATAATCAGTTGTTAAACTAAGAAATAATAAGGATGGACAGAGAGAGAGAGAGAGAGAGAGAGAGAGAGAGAGAGAGAGAGGGGGGGGAGGAAGCGAAGAAACGCGGAAGGAAATGGAAATACAGAGATAATCAGATGAATAACTGAGCAATAATAAGGATGGACAGAGAGACAGAGAGAGAGAGAGAGGGGGGGGGAGGGGGGGAGAGAAGGTCACGTGATGAAATGGAAATACAGAGATAATCAGATGATAAACTGAGAAATAATAAGGATGGACACACAGAGAGAGAGAGAGAGAGGGGGGGGGGAGAGAAGGTCACGTGAGGAAAGGGGGAGGAGGGGGAGAGGAAGAGAAGAAACACGGAAGGAAATGGAAATACAGAGACAATCAGATGATAAACTGATAAATAATAAGGATGTACAGAGAGAGAGAGAGAGGGAGGGGGGGGTGAAGGTCACGTGAGGAAATGGAAATACAGAGATAATTAAATTTCAACCTAAGAGATGATAAGGATGGACAGAGAGAGAGAGAGAGAGGGAGGGGGGGGTGAAGGTCACGTGAGGAAATGGAAATACAGAGATAATTAAATTTCAAACTAAGAGATGATAAGGATGGACAGAGAGAGAGAGAGAGAGAGAGAGAGAGAGAGAGAGAGAGAGAGAGAGAGAGAGAGAGAGAGGAGAGGAAAGACAAACAGAAGTGACAAAGCTGAGTATGTTTGTGTCTATTTTATTTTATTATTTTTTTTCAAATCGAGTTCACGGTTTTTGTTCTAAGGAAAACAACTATATGTAAAGAAATAAGAATAGAGATTTTGCTATGAGTGAAAAATTTCATGTTTTATTTTTAACGATGGAATAAACATCGATACCTGTGGCACTGCTTTGAAGATGAAATTCATCTTAAATTATAGGGCAAAAATGATGCAACACAAGATAACCTGATTCCACAGAGCAAAGTGTTAAGAGCATACCACTTGGCCCAAACTTGCTGAAAACAGCCAAATTCTGTCTGGTGTCCAAAACCGGGTTTTATTGGGAATTCAAGAGCACACCTGCGATTGTGAAAAAGAAATAAAATAAGAGAGACAAATTTAGATTTAGGAGTCCAAGATTTGAACTGTTTGCAAGGTATTCCAAGTGTTAAACAGCCTCTAAATTTCAATGGACATTTATTGCACTGTAGGTGTTAAAAATTTAGATTCAATTAGTCTATTATATCCATGCTCATTTTCACTCTACAAATTTTTTATAAATACTGTTGATTATGAATCACTATTTTAGTTTCATATAGTCTCGTCTTATACTCTTGACCTATGTATTGTAATTAATTTCAAAATTTTCAGTAACCTTTTAGATAAGAGATTTCCGTATATGAGAATACGCCCGCCTCCCCCCCCCCCTCCCTTTTTTTTCCCACCCCCCGCCTCCTTTCCACACACACACATTCAGTTTATTCAGGGTTTCTT
>JAWDGP010004327.1:107500-120000 GCA_033675545.1 Elysia crispata | reverse complement strand
CGTGAATATGTGTGTGTGTGTTGGTGCTGTGAAGTTCAGCGTAACGGATGTAGAGAGAACATCATCCGCAATGGAGGACGGTTTAACATCGAAATCATTATTAAAACCAAGAATGGGCGCATCTCTCTCTTCTTAATTACTTCCTGGTAAGCAGCGTGACATAAAGATGCCTTTCTATACTTAGAGATATTTGTTTAATATCGCTCGAGTCATATATAATATCGTTCGAGGTGTGTTTAATATCATTCGAGTTATATTTAATAGCATTACTTTATTCCGATATAGCCTTTATCAGAACAGCCCTTCTTTATAATTTAGTCCTGCATGAAATTTTTAATCATCATCAGATAAATCTACGTTTTGATTTTTGTTACGATTCACATCGTCGAATTGCCCAGCATTTGCCTGTATCCTCGGTCTTATGGAACCTTATCTTATAGATCCCTGTCTAATGGAACCTTATCTTATAGAACCCAGTCTTATGGAACCTTATCTTATAGATCCCTGTCAAATGGAACCCGGTCTTATGGAACATTATCTTATAGAACCCTGCCTAATGGAACCCGGTCTTATGGAACCTTATCTTATAGAACCCTGCCTAATGAAACCCTGTCTTATGGAACCTTATCTTATAGATCCCTGCCTAATGGAACCCGGTCTTATGGAACCTTATCTTATAGATCCCTGTCTTAAGGAACCTTATCTTATAGAACCCGGTCTTATGGAACCTTATCTTATAGATCCCTGTCAAATGGAACCCGGTCTTATGGAACCTTATCTTATAGATCCCTGTCAAATGGAACCCGGTCTTATGGAACCTTATCTTATAGAACCCTGCCTAATGGAACCCGGTCTTATGGAACCTTATCTTATAGATCCCTGCCTAATGGAACCCGGTCTTATGGAACCTTATCTTATAGATCCCTGTCTTAAGGAACCTTTATCTTATAAAACCCGGTCTTATGGAACCTTATCTTATAGATCCCTGTCAAATGGAATCCGGTCTTATGGAACCTTATCTTATAGATCCCTGTCAAATGGAACACGGTCTTATGGAACCTTATCTTATAGATCCCTGTCAAATGGAACACGGTCTTATGGAACCTTATCTTATAGATCCCTGTCTAATGGAACCCGGTCTTATGGAACCTTATCTTACAGATCCCTGTCAAATGGAACACGGTCTTATGGAACCTTATCTTATAGATCCCTGTCTAATGGAACCCGGTCTTATGGAACCTTAACTTATAGATCCCTGTCAAATGGAACCTTATCTTATAGATCCCTGTCTAATGGAACCCGGTCCTATGGAACCTTATCTTATCGATCCCTGTCTTATGGAACCTTATCTTATAGATCCCTGCCTAATGGAGCCCGGTCTTATGGAACTTTATATTATAGATCCCTGCCTAATGGAACCCGGTCTTATGGAACCTTATCTTATAGATCCCTGCCTAATGGAACCCTGTCTTATCGAACCCTGTCTTAGAGAACCCTGTCTTATGAAACCCTGTTTAATGGAACCCTGTCTTATGGAACCCCATCTTATAGAACCCCATCTTATGACACCCTGTCTTATGAAAACCTGTCTTATGGAACCCTTTCTTTTGCAACCCTGTTCTGTGAAACGCTTTCTTGTGAAACTCAAGGGGCTTCAGTAGTCGTGTATTTAAGATTCTTTTTATTGCAAGAGACGTTTGCGGCGCAGTTGTAACTATTGTGAATAATATCATGGGCATATTAATGGAGGCTCTTTCTCACTCTCATTCTCTCTCTCTTTCTCTCTCTCTCTCTCTCTCTCTCTCTCTCTCTCTCTCTCTCTCTCTCTCTCTCTCTCTCTCTCTCTCTCTCTCTCTCTCTCTCTCTCTCTCTCTCTCTCTCTCTCTTTCCCTCTCTCTCTCTCTCTCTCTCTCTCTCTCTCTCTCTCTCTCTCTCTCTCTCTCTCTCTCTCTCTCTCTCTCTCTCTCTCTCTCTCTCTCTCTCTCTCTCTCTCCCCTCCCTCTCTCTCTCTCCCCTCTCTCTCTCTCTCCCTTTCTCGCTCACTCTCCCTCTATTTAATTATCCATCTATGTATCCATCAATTTTTCTATCTCACTTCTTCCCTAAAAAAAGAACAAACAAACAAATCTTAACTGTCATAATTATCAGAAACTCATTTGCTTTTTTTTCCCCAGAGACTAAAGGACACCGCCGAGGAAGCCATGAAGCGCTATGGACCTTACAGGGATATCGGCTTCAGAGTAATGTCCTCTTCTAGCAGCACTATTAATTTTACTTACTTGTTGCAATTGTCCATTCTTAGATGCTTCTGGCTTCTCTTCTTTTCGTTTTGATTTATGGAATTTTGAATTTTCCGTATCAATTTATGTTGTTGTTTCGTTTAGTTTATGGATTTTTTTCCATAATTTTTTTTTGAATGTTTTTATGATTTTGTTTGTTTCTGTTCTTGATTTTTAGATGCTTATGGATTCTCTACTTTTCGTTTAGAGTTTCTTTATTTTTTATGTGGTAATATCGTGTCGTTCTGTTGTTTTTAGTTTGTTTTTGTTGCTGGGTTGTTTGGGGGTTTTTATTCGTTTTTTTTTTTTGGTTTTTTGGTTTTTTTTTCGGGGGGGCCGGGGAGTTCCTGTGGTTGTGCTAATTTTTTTATGTTGCTGTTGTTGTCGTTGATGTTGTTGTTGTTTTTCTTATTTTTATTGCTTCTGTTGAGCTATAGTAAAGTACATAGAATCAACACCATCGAGCATTTCTTTTCCCTGTTTTCTCTTTAGCTAACTATAAATGGAAGATGTTCTGTTTAAGATAAAACCAGAAAAAATAAAGGCTCCAAAACTTCAGCATTGACCCGCTTTCCATTGTCCACCAAAGATAAGAGCATAGAGAGAAATTAAAAGTCAATTGTAGTTTCTAATCGCAAAGAGTCAAAGGGATCAAAAGTACCGTACAATGTAACGATCTTAAATACTTTTGTACCGTCTCAAAGTTCCTCGCAGTCACAAAGCTGCTCAGCCTTACGGTCACAGTCATACGGTCATATAGTCAAGCAGTCACAAAGTGACAGAGAAACAGTCAAATAGTTAGAGTGTAATAACATTAAAGTCGCCAGTTATGCAACCTCTAGGATATCACTCATAATCAACAGTTACACATAAAGGTATTCACATGTTTTAGCCATTTCAATTGCACAATAGTATTGCCACAAACACACATAAAACACGCAGTTACGCAAACAGATATTCACAGTTTTATAGCCATTCTATCGCACAATAGCATTGCCACAAACATACACAAAACACGCAGTTACGCAAAAAGATTCACAGCTTTATAGCCATTCTATCGCACAATAGCATCGCCACAAACACACACTAAACATTCCGTTCTATCGCACAATAGCATCGCCACAAACACACACTAAACAGTCCGTTCTTTCGCACAATAGCATCGCCACAAACACGCACTAAACAGTCCGTTCTATATTGCACAATAGCATCGCCCCAAACACGCACAAAACACTTCGTTCTATCGCACAATACCATCACCACAAACACACACTAAACATTCCGTTCTATCGCACAATAGCATCGCCACAAACACACACTCAACAGTCCGTTCTTTCGCACAATAGCATCGCCACAAACACGCACTAAACAGTCCGTTCTATATTGCACAATACCATCGCCACAAACACACACAAAACACTCCGTTCTATATCACACAATACCATCACCACAAACACACACTCAACACTCCGTTCTATTGCACAATAGCATCGCCACAAACACACCCTAAACACTCCGTTCGATTGCACAATAGCATCGCCACAAACACACACTAAACACTCCGTTCTTTTGCACAATAGCATCGCCACACACACACACTCAACACTCCGTTCTATTGCACAATAGCATCGCCACAAACACACACTAAACACTCCGTTCTATCGCACAATAACATCGCCACAAACACACACTAAACACTCCGTTCTGTTGCACAATACCATCGCCACAAACACACACTAAACACTCCGTTCTATCGCACAATAGCATCGCCACAAACACACACTAAACACTCCGTTGTATTGCACAATAGAATCGCCACAAACACACACTAAACACTCCGTTCTATCGCACAATAGCATCGCCACAAACACACCCTAAACACTCCGTTCTATTGCACAATAGCATCGCCACAAACACACACAAAACACTCCGTTCTATCGCACAATAGCATCGCCACAAACACACACTAAACGCTCCGTTGTATTGCACAATAGAATCGCCACAAACACACACTAAACACTCCGTTGTATTGCACAACAGCATCCCACAAACACACACTAAACACTCTGTTCTATTGCACAATAGCATCGCCACAAACACACACTAAACACTCCGTTCTATATTGCACAATAGCATCGCCTTAAACACACACTAAACACTCCGTTCTATCGCACAATAGCATCGCCACAAACACACACTAAACACTCCGTTCTATCGCACAATAGCATCGCCACAAACACACACTAAACACTCCGTTCTATATTGCACAATAGCATCGCCACAAACACCTACAAAACTCTCCGTTCTATTGCACAATAGCATTGCCACAAACACACGCTAAACACTCCGTTCTATTGCACAATAGCATCGCCACAAACACACACTAAACACTCCGTTCTATTGCACAATAGCACTGCCACAAACACGCACTAAACACTCCGTTCTATTGCACAATAGCATCGCCACAAACACACACTAAACATTCCGTTCTATCGCACAATAGCATCGCCACAAACACACACTAAACACTCCGTTCTATTGCACAATAGCACCGCCACAAACACACACTAGACTCTCCGCTCCCCGCCCACAATGTTCCACATTGCCGCAAGTCCTAGCCAGTTTGGAATGTAGTTTCTGTGTCAGGAATCCCCTTGTGGCCCTTTAGTACACCGATGCTGATGAATTTTTTATGAAGCTTAACGCAATGAGTACCATCACTTCACGAGAGGGATTGTCTCGGGTGAGTCAACACTCCTACTATTTCAAACTCTTAAAGAAAAAAAAAAACAAGAGCTAAAAGAAGAAGAAAAAAATCATTCGTCATTCGTTTCGCATGATTTCTTATTCCCAAGCCGAAATGATTCAAATCAAACATCACGCGAGTCATCTGTAAAAGCTTTTGAAACAAAGGGAAGATGCGATAGAAAATATATAATTTGTTAAGCGCCTTTAAATTTTAAAAGAAAGAAAGGAAAAAAAACCCATCAGATCATTCGTTTATCTTTAGCTTTGTTCAGCATCAAAACAAAATTTGGAGAACAATTTTGAGATTGCGTTTGTGAAAATGGGATTGTATTTTAACAACTGTCATTAATTTTTCAATGACCTCCTAATCGCTCTTTATTTTTAAAGAACTTTGGATTTTTGGATCCCTGCTCCTTGCCTCTTTGTCATACAGCTTGATCAAAGAACTCCTCTACAACTATTGTTTTGTATTAATTTCATGCTTTATGGCTTTGAGAATGAATTATTTTTGCTTCAAATAATTAATTTCAAATATAATTTGGTTTTATATCTATTTTGATGCATTGAATCTATTGTTTACATTAGGTTTAAAGGATTTTTTAAAATTAAACTGCAAATAAAATTCAATGGGTATATTTTCAACTCAGATTATAATACGATGATAGTTTTGATGCGTCAATGTTAAAAAGTGTAATGGTAAATATTTAACTTTTACTTATGGACAGGCTGATTGTTATCAAACGGATCATGATAAATTATTCAACACGTTTTCATCCCTTAAAGGAACAAGGCATATTATCAGCATCAGGCTAACCAATGACGTCTTTATATTGCAATCAGAATCTGGTCATACACCGGTGAATGTTTTTTAATTGAAATGTACCAAAGATATTCTATTATTCAACATAACGCACTCGCATGAGTCATTAAAGAAAAGGTAAATATTTTCCATTTATCTCATTTCAGTCAAGATTTATGAAAACATTCATTTGAGTGAAAACAGTTCGCACTATTTCACAGCGCAAAAATGAGCGTCATTGGATACAAAAGAAGATCAGTTTCAGCTGTAAAATCCTAGAAAATTACGCACCAAACGAAATGGCAGTATTGGCACAAGATACACACTGAGTGGAGACAATCGATTCTCTTTAGCACCCTAAGGCTGGTTTCACATAACACATGCGTTGAAATAATAATGAAAGATGAAACGTGAAGTGAATAAAGCGTGTGGGAAATGGCAACTAGGATTACCATTCTTGGATTTCACAGGTAACATGAAAACAGGCATAAATGGTTGGGTCGTGTGGTAAAAAAAAATTAGTATGTTCATTGATGTTTGTCTGGTATTCTTGGATGGAGGTTGTATGCTAAAATTTATTCTTCTCTGCTATTAATCTAAGGATTGGTATATGAAATAGTTCAAATCTATTTGAAGTACCCTTAGTCTGTCTCGGCCTCTTGTGTAAGCATCAAAATTGTGTTATTCCTTAATTAGCAAAAAGGAATTGAAAAAAAAAGTCATCTTAATCTAAGATGCATTATATTTCTCTGAATTTGGCATAGAATGGGAGAGACGGGGAAAGGGAGGGGGGGGGGCGTAGAAGGGGTTGTACACAGTCTTATGTTAAATCTTCGAGGAATGATATACTTCAAATGGTTTAGAAGCGGTAATGAAAGCTGTGGCACCATAGTCTGGATCTCTAATACGACCACCTATTGGCAGGATTACCCGAGGCAATAATTTTCGCTGTGTTTATATCAGCTTTCAACATCAACCTTCTAACCTTTTTTTTTGGTTGTGGTATTTGTTTCGTTTCTGTTTTGTTTTGTTGTCTTTTTGTTGTTGTTTTTGCTTTTGTTTTGCTTTGCTTTTTTTTTTTAGGGGGGGGGGGGGTTGTTTTTTGTTGTTGTTGCTGCATGTTAATTGCTGTCATGATGAATAAAGCCCTTATTTCAATCCTCCCACCCGCCCTGGAGTGTCGGTAATAAAGAGGAAAGGAGTAACCCATTTGAACCTTCCTCTAATTAATGGTTGTGGTTTGGTCACCATGAAAATATTCACACATACTTCGCCTTCGTGGGAACAAGGAATTGCTTCAAGAGTTTTACATTTCCGTTTCTTATAATGAGAAGAGTTAACTTATTTTGAAAAAAATCCAGATCGATTTACAGATTTTTTTATTTTTTTTTCTTTAACATTCATTATCATGTAGGTTTAAATAACTGCGCGGCTAAGAATTCCCGCAAGGCAGTGCACTTTTATACACTTAATGCGTGAATTCACAGCTTTCTTATAAGCGTTTAAAAGGATCGAAGCACAGATTTGAAAAATAAAGAATAAGTAATTTTTCTTTTTATTACTAGCTGAAAATTATCTCAGTGCCATAAACAGTTTCAACTTATTTTCCAAGTAGTTGTGGAGAAGCAGAAATTAGGAGTAAAATAGGTTGGTTTCAGCCTAAAAAAATTATTTACACCGCCTAATATGGATTGCGCTTGCACTGTCCTCAAACAAGCTGTCTCTTTAGTGGGTTCCAAAAAATAGGGTATAAATAGGGGAATTCCCAAGTTTGCGAAATTTAATACTTTTATCCTCAATCCAAATTGAAAGTTCGAACCCGATATCTTAAGAGATCTGTTCTTTATCTTCTCCTCTTCTAATCCCCTTTAGTTCTTCAATAAGGCTTAAACTGCTACCTCTCTCTTGTCTTATCTTTTCTCTCTTTCACCCTCCTTCATGCACATACCTTCTACCTCTACTCTTAAACAGGAAGTGGACTACTACAACGCCAAGAAGGTGGTCATAGACCAGGACCTGAGCCAGATGGACGCAGCTTCCAAGGCGGAGATTGACCAGACGATCACCTACCTGGAGACGAACAGCTACTGGCCGTTCAAGAGAGGGGGACTGGGGCTCAATCAGGACAACAGCTCCATACACGTCCCGACAAACATTTACGATAAGTGTGAGTAGATCTGTTAGGTTAAGTTTGTGCGAAAACGAAATTCACGTAAAAGATTTTTTTTTTGGCTTCTAAATATCTTTCACGTGAATTTCGTTCTGCACTTGATTGAAACGAAATCCACGTAGGCCTATAAGATATTTAGAGAAAGGAACAAAAAAGTCAAGATAAATGTGAGAAGATCTGTGTGAAGCACTGTGCTTGCTCAGCTTATTCGAAAACCAATTGCACGTAGGCCTATAAGATATTTAGAGAAAGCGAAAGAAAAAGGTAACGATCAGTGTGAGTAGATCTGTGTCAAGCACTGTTCGTCTCAAATTGTGCGAAGTCGAAATTCACATAAAAGATATTTAGAAAAAGCTATAAAAAAAAAGTCAAGATGATTTATGAGTGGCTTTGTGTCAAGTACGTTTCGTGCTCAACATGTGCGAAAATGAAATACATCTAAAAGATAATTTTAAAAAAAGCGGAAAATAAAAAAGTCAACATGAATGTTTGTAGTTCTGTTCGATGCACTATTCGTGATGAACATAATTATGCAAAAACGAAATTCACGTAAAAGATATTTAGAAAAAGCGGGAAAACGTCAAGATGAATGTGATGTGGAGCGCATGCGCACTGTTTGTGCTAAACTTGATCGAAAACGAAATCTACGCGGGCCTGTAAGATATTTAGAGAAAGCGAAAAAAAAGTCAACATGAGTGTGAGTTGTTCTGAGTCAAGCACTGTTCGCGCTCAACTTGTGCGAAAGCGAAATTCGCGTAAAAGATATTTAGAAAAAGCAAAATAAAAAAGATGACGTTACATTTCAAGGGTTCTATTATTCTTCAAACCAAAAAAAATCCTTTGAATTGGGGTTTTTCTTGCATATTGTGCTTTTATTTATCGTCCTTCTTTTTTTCCTTTAGTTTTCCGCTCTCTGCATATCTTCAGGCAGTTTAGTTGACTGTCAAGGCGTGAATTCAAGGCCCCGTTTCTTTCCCTATCTTCACTTTCACATAATAATTAGTCACATTCAATTTTCTTTAAAAGTTACATCCTTCTGATTTTTATCTCCATAATTCTTTTTTGTGTATGTGCGTTTGCACGCTTCTTAAATTCATAAATTTTGAGACAAATTTGCATTTAAAAAGAGTTTTCATCAACAAGATAGAATACTAAATGAAACATGAATAAATCAGACTGTTTACGCGTTGTTATAGAAACGATGTGCTAAAAAATGGAAATTTGAGAGGACGGCGACAACTCCCAAGTTGATGATTTCAGCTTCCAATCAGAGTAACAATATTTCCAGAGAAAATCTCCTCTCCTCTTCTCTCTCTCTCTCTCTCTCTCTCTCTCTCTCTCTCTCTCTCTCTCTCTCTCTCTCTCTCTCTCTCTCTCTCACTATCTATCTATCTATCTATCTATCTATTTATCCATCTACCTATCTATCTATCTATCTATCTATCTATCTATCTGTCTTTATTTCTCACTCAATATTTTCGTTCGCTCTCTCTCTCTCTTTCTCTCTCTCTCTCTCTCTCTCTCTCTCTCTCTCTCTCTCTCTCTCTCTCTCTCTCTCTTTCCTACCTCTCACTTCTATATCGCCACTACCAGTACAAATATATAGATTTATTTTCAAAAGCTCTGCATTAGTATCAGTAAAAGCTTGCACGGAGTATGTGAGATTGATGCTCGGGAGATCTTGTAATTCATTCAAGCTCTGTACAAAATTGTCCTTAGCTTCATCATATCCACCAAGCTTTCACATCACCCTTAGCAAAATGATGCCCAAACAGGGACTGCTCGCCTCACACATCATCTATTACCCACCAGGTCACGCATTTCAGATCCACGGAGCTAGAGAATAACACTACTCTCTAAAATAATTATGACAGTTTTTCCACCTAACAACGCATTTAGCTGTCTCTACTCTCCGTGTATGCTTTTCCTTTCACGCGCAGCAAAAAAAATGAAACGTCCGTATCCCTGTGATCTATCGTTTGGCCCCCACGGACAGGCTATGCATCCATTGGTATGCAAAAGGCCCCAAGTGAAGAGGCGCGCTGGTTGTATTATTATTCTATTCCCTTGGCCCCGATTGGCATCAACGTTTTCATCGTGTGTAGTGTGGCCTGCGGCACAGTGAATGGAAATGTACCGTGCAGTTTGACAAACTGTGCCCACTTGCTCACTACACAGCCAGTCTAAAGATTCTTTTCATGGCGTCTCTTTTTCCCCGATCAGTCAATCCTCTGCACGGGTCATCTTTTCTATCTGTGTATTTCTATATCAAGTTATCCTGTTTTTCAAGTATTTTGATCTGTTTCTGTTCTTCCTCTGTTACGTGTTTTAAACATTTTCTATTGATTCCTCTGATTGTTTCTCGTTTTCTGTGGACTCGATCGGCTGTGAAAACATGGACGTACACAGAGTGGCCGTTATTGCCACTTTTATACTTTTTGTATTTGTCTCTCTCTCTCTCTCTCTCTCTCTCTCTCTCTCTCTCTCTCTCTCTCTCTCTCTCTCTCTCTCTCTCTCTCTCTCTCTCTCTCTCTCTCTCTCTCTCTCTCTCTCTCTCTCTCTCTCTCTCTCTCTCTCTCTCTCTCCTCTCCTCTTATTTCTCTCACACACACGTTCTCTTCTTGTTCTAATCACCTTTCTATTTTCCTTCCACATTTTTTCTCTCCCGTTCTTGATGTTCTTCTGGTGTTCTATCTCGCCCTATTCTCAGTATTTCCTCTGCTCTTCTCGCCGCTTTAATGAGGTTGGGCTGTCCTATTTCGCTATTAGACGGAAGGGCAATGTTAGCCCAGTTTTTTAGAGGAAATATTTGAGCGCCCACGCCAAAACATGCATTGCATTGCCTTAGGCAGCAAATTTGTTTTGTTTCACATATCATGAGATGACCTTAGACAGCTATTGATTAAAGGTCTTTCAAGCAATTTACGAATTTTAAGAGATAGCGAAGTCTATGATTTTGATGATGATGATGATGATGGTGATGATAATGATGGTGATACTTTTAATAATGATAGTGATTGTGAAAATATTAATGACAGTAGTAGTAGTAGTAGTAGTAGTAGTAGTAGTAGTAGTAGTAGTAGTAGTAGTAGTAGTAGTAGTAGTAGTAGTAGTAGTAGTAGTAGTAGTATTAGTAGTAGTAGTAGTAGTTCTAGTAGAAATGTTGAGGGTGATCGTAAACTTTGAAATAGCAGCACTAGTTAATTGAATAGATCAGTAGATAAATGAATTATATGTAGAATATTTGGAGAGGTAAAGAACTTTAAGATTCACTTTGCAAAGAAAAGACAGGAGGGAAAAAAATGGATGTAATTTCAATGTTAGTCAGTCGAAAAACGCCGATGCTAAAGTAGTGGACATGTCAGAACAAGGAGAGTAAGGAAAAAATAGGTGGCAAAGGAGATTAATTTTTGAGATACCGAAAGGCGTTCGGAGGAAATGTTTTCTTGATTATGACAGGTCATTCAAGAGAATACAACTTATACTCAAATAGACCAAAGGAGAAAGAGAGGCTGTCACTTTTAGTTACAGACAGATAGACAGGTGATATGATAGAGAGAGGACGTATATAATGGAATTGTTTTTAGTCTTTTTTTGAAGAACGAGAAGCAAATAAAAATAGCGGGTCGAAGAGAGTGAGAGACCGAGACAAGCAGATAATGAGAAATTCAGAGTTAGTGAGTGAGAGACTGACAGATGAAGGGAGGGAGAAAGGTGACGAAAGAACACTCTTTGAGTTTAAAAAAAAAAGTTAATTATATTGCTATGGACCAGTATCTAGATTTTTTCTTAGGCCTCGAAAAAAAAAATAGAATTATACCTTAAACGCCGAGAGTACAAGTATCAAAATCTTCAGGTGAGAAATTAATGGGAAGGAAATTAATATAAAAAAAAATAAATGCCTGAAAAAATTATGACATTAAAATGGTTGAGTTTTTTTTTTTTCATTATATGGAATACGATTAGCAAGAAATAAAAAAAAAATATTGCCTCTTCTTGGGAAGTGTGTCAGATCTTTATCAATAAGCAGTTACAAACCTAGATCTAAACCAGGACCTGACAAAATAGGGAGGAAGGCGTAAGAACACAATAAAGGACAAAAATAAGGTTTTGCTAAGGCTAGTTTGTTCATGTTCTGTAAAAGTGAAGATTTGTAAGTTTTCAGTGAATTAAATTCTCACTCTTTTCAAGCCAGCACGAAGGTCGCCCCACAAATTAAGGAATAAAAGACAGATACACAGAGAGGCGCATCGGGATGTCACGGGTATAAATTTCCGGAGCCGCCATAACTGTTTTGGTCAATGAGGGTGGAAACTTTACTTATCTTTTGTATTAAACAATAGTGTTTTAGTGGAACATTGTGTTGAAAAGTGTCGTAAAATGTTATTTTCAGCATAATTATACATCTTTGAAAACTTAGCCAACATTTTTTTAAAGTATTACTCTTTGCAAGGTTAATCTACATTAGAAATAGGATCTAATCTAGAAGGTAGATAATTATATG
>JAWDGP010004327.1:95000-102500 GCA_033675545.1 Elysia crispata | reverse complement strand
AAATTGCTGTTATCATCATTTTGATCATTCAAGCACCTTGTCTCAGTTATAACATTTATCTTTTGTACGATGTAGGTCTACTACAAAAACATATAAAAAAAATATATAGTTTCACCTCTCTATAAACTTTGGTTATTTTTGTCGCATTTTCAGAACTGTAAAGAGAGAGTACGGTAATTTACCACCCAATTTATATTCCTATACAGGATCGATATTTAAAGTATTAGTATCACAATCATTTAAAACGCTGACTTTTGGCTTCTACAGATCTTGCCATTAAACGTTCCAGGGAAGTTATCTGAAACAATATTAGGCATATATGATTTTAAGCCGATAAAATTTTTTGTTGGACTTAAATCAGTGATGAATAGAACCCATAGCTACTGCAAAATGCAATTTTCGAGCAATCACTTCTTTTATTTCATTTCCGGCATCAAGATTATGCTGGCATTAACTCTGTGTAATGACTATCGGTAGCAAAAAGTCTTTGCCTTTGTTCCATGACTTAAACTACATAAAAAAACTGTTGTTTTTTTCCATTTTCCAGGGATGCAATGGCCAAGAGACGCTGACAAGGTGGATACGTTTGACTGTCGGATACGAAAATGGTCAGTTTTTCTTTTTCTTTGGATTTCACACTTGGAATGATTTTGTTAATAGTAGCTTTCAACCATCTGTTGTAATCAATACCATTGTTTTCACAATTACTATTATCATCAGCCTTGTTTCAACCATCTTCATTGTTGTAATCAATACCATTGTTTTCACAATTACTATTATCATCAGCCTTGTTTGTGCTTGAGGAAAGCAGTTTGCGTTGGTTTTTTATTGATTAAAAATCTAGGCTCGTGAATGCTGTTGACGTCAGCAAAGTTTCAAAGGCGTGGCTTGGGTAATAACGGAGGAGTTCGCGTTCAAAACCTCACAAGTCCGCTATTATTATTATAATAATTATTATTATGATCATTATTACTGTTATCTTCATAATCATCCTCATCATCATCATCATCATCATCATCGTCATCATCATCATCATCATCATCATCATCATCATCATCATCATCATCATTATTATTATTATTATTATTATTATTATTATTATTATTATTATTATTATTATTATTATTATTATTATTATTATTATTATTATTTATATCATTATTACCATTGTTATTATTTTTGTTGTTGTTGCTGTTGTTGTTGTTATTATTATTATCATCATCATCATCATCATCATCATCGTTGTTATTGTTGTTGTTGTTGTTGTTTTTGTGCTATTATTATTATTAGTATTATTATCATCATCATCATCATCATCGTTGTTATTGTTGTTGTATTGTTAGATCTGCCTAGGGCTTGAAACTTGGGGTCTGGACGTGCTGTGGTCGAATCAAGAAGCTAGACCAAACTAATGTACTCAAGAAAGGCATTTATTAAAGATTCTCCTCACCTTATTTGACACTTATGAAACCGCAACAAGTTTCAGTTTCTTTGGGGAATCGAGGCCTCCAAGCCCATTTTTACGTTTTTAGGGATTTTTGTGTGACTATAGTTTAATTTTTCCTTGCTTCAAAACACTTGTATCAAATTCCAAGTAAACAAGTCTGAGTTACGGTGAAAGAAATACTACGGCGCTCAATGCAAAAGTGTTTTTTTTCCATTAATTTAATCTGCCTTAACCCATGTTAAAGAAAGAAATACTTAAACACATCTGAGAGTCTTTTAAACTAAACACCTTTTTCTGTAAATGTTCTTTTTAAAACAGGTATTTTTGCAGAACTATAAGTTTCAATCTAAATTTAATAAAGTTGTTATATTACATTAACTGTATGGCAATGGATTTTTTTTTCGAAAAAAAAACAAAAAATATAGATTTGCTTTTTTTTCCTATTCAAAACTTTAAGGTCCCTGTAATAGATCTGTTTAGAAACACTTTAGGATTTCTTGTTGCAGTTTAAATATATATCTCAATAAGAAATAAAGCATAAATGTGTTTCTTAAATTGTAATATATTTTCCCTTTAACTCGGGTCAACGAACGGTTAATTGACCTTATATTTCACCTAAAGGAGAGGAATTTCAAATTAACTTGCATGAATTTTTGAAACATTTGCAGTTTTATCAAATTTTGTATTCAACAAACTAGAAATAATTTTTATGGTTCTCTTTAGAAATCTTGCAATGTTTTGAAAAGAAGAAGAGAGTTTTGCTTTGAAAATGACCTTTAAAACTTTATCTCGATTGATGTAATTAAGCTATATCTTTATGATTATTTGCATTCTAAATTCAAAGATATCCAAAAAATAAAGGTTTTTCAAAGTATTGAGAAAAATTATTTGAAAAAAAAAAACTCTGGCGTAATATCAGAGGTTTAATATCCAGATATTTCAGAGAATATTAGGATCAAGGTTTTAAAGTTCAAAAGAATAAGGATAGATTATAAATTGCTTGAAAGCATTTTCAAATATCTTTGTTTATTTAGCCCAAGTCTTCCAGCACCAGTGTAAACTCACAAACATTGCGTGGATTACGAACACAAGTTTTAAATAGCAGGACAAACGGAAAGCTGTCCGAACATGATACGATCATACTTAAAAAGACTTTTTTAAACAGTCATCTCCTCATAGACATTACGTCTCCTGGCATGTGCCCTCTACGTATGTCACGAGCTGTCTCAAATATTGCACGTCCGGTCTAAAGCAAGTATATATTAAAAAAAAAAAAAAAAAAACACTGTGAATAAATCTTAACTTTTTGTCCCCCCCCCCCCCCCCAAAAAAAAAAAAAAAAAATACTTTTGCAAATTTTTAGTTAAGTTTTCAATTTTCCAATAGCGCTGAACGTTGAAAATCGGCCGGCAATGGTCGATCTTCAGGCCTCGTGCTGTTGTTTCCTGTGATTTTTTTTTTCTTTATTATTTCAGTCTGCAGCAACTGAGCTATTTAGGCCAAGATAGCGTGTGTTTGAGAGAGGAAATGACTTTCTGGCATTTGAATTAATTTGTTCCTCTAAGAGCAAAGCGATTTTTCAATTTCCTTTACGAAGCGACGCACGACAGGGAATGCTGAAAAGGACACGTTAGTGAAAAGGGGGATTTAAATTGGTTTTAAATATGTTTATTCTGCTCACACAGAAAAGCTTTCAAGGGCCGGTCGCGAAAAAACCACATAAGAGTGAGTAAACACGATGGGCGCGAAAGACTTTTTAGAAAAAGGATGATTTTCAACAGTTGGTGCGGAATTAACTAAGTTCCCCTCTTTATATGAATAGGTTGGGGTCACTTGTTTTCTTTTATTTGCTCACCCGCCGCGGTATTGTTTACTTGGCTGTTTGGCGGTTTAATAATTATGGTACCCTCTTCATCGATGCTAGATCGGTTTGTACTTTTCGTAATTATCATGTTTGTTATCATCATTTCATATCTTTGATTCCGTTGTCATCGTTATCATCTTTGTTTTCAAAAGATAGTGTGGTTTATTTTTTTTTTTTTAATTTATTTCATCGCTGTTTGCGCAAAAAAAAAAAAAAAAAAAAATATCACTACCCACTACCACGTTTTCACCAGATCATATTAAGCATTGTGTATATAACCATTACCATTCCCATTGTCCTCCTGATCATCATCATCTTATTCTAGATTCTAATTATCATTCTCATCATTTTGTCATGACTCTTCATTATCGCAGGCAGTGCATGCGGGTTTTATGAAGATTTTTTTTCTATATCGATTCTTCATCGCTATAAAAATTACATCCATCGTTTTAGTTTGCAGTTTTGCTTCTTTTCTTTTATAAATTCCCAAACATTTTTGTTTCGTTGTTGTTATTGTTGTTATCCTTGATGATCTTGCTATGTTTGGTATTTGAAACTATAATTCGTTGGAGCAAAACTTGAAGGTGTTTAAGAGAGCAAAAAATGCCTTTATAGAGTAAGAAATTATTTGTCCAGTAAGGAAGGTTTCGACCCGATTTTAAAGGGACACGTGCGCCTCCCTAAAACTTTCCTGTAGAGGAGAATGGTTGAATGGTATGTTTTCACTGGGAGATAACGATGAGAGCTGTTGTGTCAATTTCGTAGATCAATATGGATGTAATCTCTCTCTCTCTCTCTCTCTCTCTCTCTCTCTCTCTCTCTCTCTCTCTCTCTCTCTCTCTCTCTCTCTCTTTCGCTCTCTCTATCTCTCTCTCTTTTTCTCTCTGCCATGGCCTTTTGATATCGATACACCTCTTTGGTTTGGCTTGAAATTTAATAAAAATCTACGTTTCTTGGTAATCTTTGCAAGTAGTTTTTCAGTGCTGCTTATGACCTCAAAGATATGCATTATTTGCCTGAAGGAAAAAAAAAGCACAAACGGTTAGCCGTGAAAATTATTTGAACGTATAGAAGCATCTCACTTGAGAGCTATCGGAAGGATCTGGAAATTCTATATCTCTGCGGACAATCACAAAACTACTCGGATTCAGACAGGCCTAGAATAGGACATTATTTGATTACCGATGACAATATATAATCTGTGGAGGCAGAGAAGGGAAAGCAATAAGAAAGAAAAAGGGGATGGAGAGAATGAAAGTAAAAGAAAAAAGTGGTGCTTAGCACTCAAAGGACGAGAACAAAGATTTGGACTTGTTTGGTACAAAAATTCAAAGCGGCAGTGTCGGCTAAAATAGGTTTATTTTGTTTGAGGTTGGAAAGAAACTATTCTATTTACCATTGTGTGACAGGAAGCGGAAAGCCAAAATATTTTTTTCTTGCGATAAAAAGCGAAGACCTTTTGGCAAGGAGTGTCTGGCAAAAACAAGCGAAACTTTCTGAACAACTGAGAGAATTGGGAAAAAGTGTTTGGTTCTCGATGATTGGTTGTCCAAAATTAAATCCAAACTGGGTGGAATCATGTCGGAGCCATAGAGCAGCCAACTTAGACAGTAGCTAACGAAAAGAAAAGGTAACTAACACTGGTACATAAGTCATCTCCTTTCCACATAAATGAAACCACATTATTGCCCATGAATCGACAGTTCATATCTGGTTCCGATCAATTGGCAAAAAGCTTTCTTTTACCTCGACACACATTTTATCAAGGCTTTTTTTTTTCAGTACGCCGATTGATAAAAAAATTGTGTTCACAAGACAGTCTGACAGTTTTTGTAGATTCTCTTGTGCCAATTCAGGCATTTAAGTAAAGGAAAGAAAAACGAACTAAAGTGTGAGGTGTGTTGATAATGATAGAATCCGTAGCCCTTGAAAGAATCAACCAAAACTGTCATCGTTGAATGCGCACTAGATTTTAATTGGGGATAAACGTCAGCTGTAGACCAGCTTTATCTGTAGGTTAACATACAATTTTCCTGTGTTCCATTTATCGAAGACTCTCTCTCTCTCTCTCTCTCTCTCTCTCTCTCTCTCTCTCTCTCTCTCTCTCTCTCTCTCTCTCTCTCTCTCTCTCTCTCTCTCTCTCTCTCTCTCTCTCTCTCTCTCTCTCTCTTTTCTCTCTTTCTATCTATTTATCTATCTATCTTTAGCGACGCTACAAAATGAGACGTTTTGCTGCAGAATATTACTTGGATGAATGTCATTTTCTTTAAGAAGGCTTGAAATCGTCGTTATTTTAAGTGTTTTACTTCTGAAACAATATCAAAGTAACAAAAGCGGAAATTACAAGTTTTCTTTAGGAAAATTGGGTTTATCCAAAAATTTGTCTGCCGCCAAACTTCTATTTCGTGGCATCTCTACACAATTACCTCCCTCTTATTCTCTTTCTCTCATGATTATTATAGCCTTCTGAATGCGATTGTAGGTAAGATCAGAAGTGTCACCATAGTTTCATCCTCAAATTGTTTGTAAAAAGTGTGCAAGATCTCTAAATCGGCTAAATATTAGGATGATTGTTCTATAAACCCGTCTGAGGGCAGTGAGGGGAGTGTGAAAAAATCCCGGAGCCTGTTATTGAAAGAGTATTAAATGTCTATAAATTTTTAGTTTATTTGTGTTATAAAAGAAACCAAACACAATCATTTAAAGATATAATGAAATCAGACTTTGCTTTCAATAAAGCTTCCACCTAAATTCATTATCCGCACCAATAGTAAGATTACAATAAATTTTTTTTTGGAACAAAGGCAATGAAGATAAGAAACAGAGTCGCTATAAACCGATGATTGGAATGCGCGATGTGGTGGTTCGAGGAAGGACAGAAAACAAACGAGAAAGAATTAGGTAGGCGAGATCGAGAGAACTAGAATAACTCGAAGAGTAAGAGAAAACGACTCAAGCAAAATTTGAGCACCTAGAAGAAGAAAAGAAAAAAAAAACAGACCAAAATATGAAATTCAGAAAGAAGAAGAAAAGACGGCGATAGAGGCGGTCGCTTGTGGATAGTTAGAGCTGTGAGCAGGATAAAAGGCCGGAGTTAAAGTGCACAAATACTATTGGCTTGTTTTGTCAAGAAGACACTAGTTTCAGATTTACAGTTTAAATTATTGGCTGTGAGTCCAAGACATGTGTGGATCTAATTCAAACGAGGTTAGCTAGTAAACAACGAGAGTGATCTTTGATAGAATAAGCTGACAATAGACTCACTACGTCAGAATAATGATCTTTGATAGAATAAGCTGACAATAGACTCACAACGTCACAATAATGATCTTTGATAGAATAAGCTGACAATAGACTCACAACGTCAAAATAATGATCTTTGATAGAATAAGCTGACAATAGACTCACAACGTCACAATAATGATCTTTGATAGAGTAAAAAGAGAAAGAAGATATTCTCGCTGAAATAGACTCACAACTTCACAATAATTTTATTGATCTTTGATGGAAATAGGGAGGAAGTGATTCTCATTGTCAATAGCCTCAGAGCTGTTGTTTTTTTTTTTGTTTTTTTTTTTTTTGTTCCAAGTGTAATAGAAATAAACACAAGACATATTGATACCTGTAATAAAAAAAAGTAAAAAAAAAAAAATTGGGAATTGATCTTCAAGTGCTGGTGCATCAAAACTTGGGAACCACTGTCCTGACAGCACAAAGAATATTACATCACAAGAGAGCAATGTCAGAAGTCCCTGAAGGGGTGGATCTTTACAAATTGTAAAAACATGTTTGTTAACATTCCCTGTTTATATAATGATGTTTACCTAGCGTAAAAATATTCCGCTGGTAGTCTTCTTTGTTTTGATGTTTGATATTAACTTAAGGTGTTCTTGTTCAGTAATTTAATATGAACATTGACTAAGATGTTTCTACGCAATACTCTAAGAACATAAAACTATTTTGAGCAGAATTTTTTGGGGGAAGCCCTTTTTTAACCATCTAGTTGTTTATGAGATAAGACTAAATCTCAGGAGAATCTGATGTTGACACGCAGAAGATATCTGGATAAAACCTACATTGTCTATGAAACCCCAAAGCTGTTTAAATATTCATTTTCATAACAAGGAAGTTCACACTCCAGTGGAAACTGGGTGAAGATCATACGACACAGGCTACTATTATTAGATTC
>JAWDGP010004327.1:75000-92500 GCA_033675545.1 Elysia crispata | reverse complement strand
CTCATACGTCCAAAACGCAATAAAAATGTTTTAATCATGCCTTTGGAAAAAGAAAATTTAAAAATAAAGAAAAAACATACCAGATTATACATTCCCTTTGATCGGGAATTTTAGAAAATAAAATGATTGTAATTCTCATCCCAGCGCCAATTTTATCAGCCCAATTGTTCCAAGCGCATTCTGCATAGCAAACATTTGCCTTGCTCTTCACGCTAGGTGTCGACCATGTTTAGGGTTAATGCCCTGGTTTCTGATAATGCCAGTTAATTGAACAAATCTGAAGTTTAATGCCTAACGTGATAAAAAAAAAATCTAATAAAACCGTTTGATCGTGGATTCATCTAGCAGGCTAGTTGTTGTAAACCTTAATTTGTCGACACAATAATGTAAATTTGATCACTTTTTTTATCTAGAGTAGAGTCGTGTCTGCCTCTTCATGACAACAGCATACAGATGATGGGATCTTTGAACTGATATTTTGTTTACATTTCAGTGTCATCAGGGTTTGAATTATTCACAAATTACAATAAATCTTTGTTTTGCTATCAAGAAGAAACGATCCGTCTTTTTTGTTTCAGGGATGTTGAGAATAGTAAAGATTTAGAGGTTGTTGGTTGTGATTCAATCAAGCAGTTGGGCCGTTTATTAACAGTAGAAAAATTGGCGGAGGTGACATGAAATTTCATATGACGCGTTTGATAAAACAGATAGTTTCAACAACAAAAAAAAGCACAGAGAAATTGCATCATTTTGATTTAGATAGATTCAAAAGAAACGTTTATACAGAAGTAAAGTTAGGTTTTCTAGTCGGCTAAAGAAAGGAAAAAGTATGGATTTTAACATATTTATTGGCTTTTTGCTAATATTTGATGGAAAGAAACTTGTGAAATCAATAAAAAAAAATTATTTTACATTATGTTGCGCTCGCCAAATCTACTAGATTTGAAATGACATATTGTAGGGACCATATCTTTGGAACTTGCTGTGAATCCAGACCTAAAATGTCTATCTGAGCTGCAGATTGTAAGTCTCTAGGCTCAGTATCATAACCAAGCAATCGCAATAATCGGGTTGATTTATTATATTAATAAACTGTGGCCTATATCTATATCTATATCTATATCCTTGCGTCTTGACCATTTGTCTCCATCATTTTATCATAACTTGATCTCTGCTTCTAAAGATGTATCAACAGTACAGTTACGTATAAACAAATACAAATATCATATAAAGGCGATAGCTGGCAATAAAATTTATGAGGCAGTCTGAACGCTTTTATGGCGATAAATATATTCTCCAGATACTACCAATTCATAAATTCAGTTATCATCTTCCAAGTTTCACTCGGCCTCGGTAACTCATGGTCGTTCGAATATATTAAATAGATTTTTTTTGTTAACTATTTCCAATCTTTTAAAATTATCCTGAATTAAAACATTACCACAGAATCGATTAGCGTTTATCTCCATTTTTAGGCTTAACTCTTGTGCGCTTGAAATTAATTATCAATTACTTCGTACGAGGATACGAGAAAAACATTCAGTGGAAAAAAAGAAAAGGCCTCAATTTTAAACAGATTACTGTACGATAGTAATACTGATAGCTTCCAGCTAGAGGATTTGATACTTATTGTTTTTATGCAAGTACTTCGTACGAGGATACGAGAAAAACATGCAGTGTGAAAAAGAGAAAAGACCTCAATTTTAAACAAAACATCTGGTGGACAGAATACTGATAGTTTCCAGCTAGAGGATCTGATACTTGATGTTTTTCGAGGCTTTTAGACCTAAAGTCCCACTCGCTAACGATCCGGTATACAAATCGTAATGAAGGTTTGAATCAAACCTGGATTAGATAATTTGATACCGGGTCCCGTTGCAGTAATAGTTTGGATGTGATTGTTACCTGGGTCATTTTTTTAAATCAAAATCTTTGGGTTTTTGTTGGTTTTTTTTTTTTTTTTTTGGTTTTTTTTTCTACCGTCTCGATGATAACTTAATAATGTTGTCAATAGTTCTAAATTTTTTTAAAAGATATAATTTGTAGCTGGCCTTTTTTTAAAACTTTTAAACACTTTTGGATCGCGAGTTTTTAATAAAGATTTCAAAGATTATACAAGATCATATAAATGAAAATAAAAACATCGTAGAGGGATGAAATTAACATTTTTGGACATGTTCCAACTTTTGTTCTTGTTTTGGGATGTAATAACCTTGGCTGGCACATGGCAACAGTATGAAGAACATGTCAGTGCTTTGGCTCCTTGATGCAGAATGAACTGACATCACTGAACAAAGGTTTAGATAACACTATTTTTCATTGACTGTGTTTTATCGGTCTGAGAGGGATTCACATTAGTTAAGCATCCTATATTCATGTGCAAGTACTTTTCATAAAGAACAAGGCGTTTTAGAGATTTAAAAAGAAAATCTTTGGTATTTCTTAATTGTGCCATAATAAACGGCGCGTTTCTCTCCATGTCCACCCTTTGTTCACGACCATCCTACCCAACACGGCGACTAGTTCTCCGACGAGCCCAACTACGTCGACGAATGTTTTAATGACACCCTGATGCCGGCCAGTGTGGACAATGTCAAGAGAATTCAGAGCAAGATCGATGCTCTGGACGCTCAAAACTTCGCTAACTTTGAGAAAGCGCTCACGAAGGCTTTTGAACTCTTCCGGAAGGTGAGGCATTCGACAGTGTTTAGCGATAATGAAAATATTAAATGTTTTTGTTTTGTTTTTGTTTTTTGTTTTGTCAGTGATAAATTGGCCGTAATCAGTTTGGTGGTGCAAATGTTTGTCACCTTCAAAGCAATATAATTATGTAAATTAACTTTTTAAGTGGGTTTTCAAGATATTGGGTAACGTTGAGTCAAGAAAATGTCAACTTTATTTGGCTTAGAAACATCCATCGATGTGACAAGCAAATATGAGTAGTAATAAAAATGCATATAAATTTGTTGGAAGCGCCAGCCATCAATCGTCAGTCAAAAAGTATGAACTTATCGAATTTAAGTTTTGTTTTGGAAAATTAATTTGCCTTCAGAGTTCATGAATTCATTCATGTATCTTCAGTCCTTGAAGTGACATAATTGTGAGTATACGGGTTTGTGTTTCTCTCTAAGTATGCTAGCTAATGACCAAAGAAAGATAAAATATAATGCGTTTAAAAATGCTGCAAAAAATCTATACTACTAAAATAGTTTCAAACAAAATATATTTTTATAGATCCTTATCACCATTCATTAACACGAAGGTTAAAATAAATTATAAGCTAAAAATTCCCGCAAGAAACTCACCTTTTGGCCCTTTTTTGCGGGTACTCATACTAATCCTTTTAAGCGTTTAAAAGGGTCTTCGAAAAAAATTGGAAGAGAACGGAATTAGTTCACTTCCGGTATTAAGAGATTTTTCATCACTGGGACTTTCAATGTGAATAGGGAGATAACGAAGAAGGCTTGAAATATCGATTTAAGCTGTTATGTTTTAACAGTCTTTACATGTGTCTGCTTTAAATACACCGATAAGATGGGAGATTTCTGTAGATGTGTTCATCGAAACTCAAGGCTTCAAAGTTTTAAAATCAGTTAATTTTTTCGATGCTTTTAAATGTCAAATTTCACATCAACGTGAGTAACCAATTTGAGCGCATCGAGTTGAATTGTTACAGCTTGTTGTTGTGATTGAAAAAGAAAAGGGCTTCTTAAGAATTTGGCTTAAAAAGACCCCAAAAAGATTTCCTAATTTATCTAAGAATGATGGAATATAACCACTTTTAGATGACTCAGATCTCATTTTGCATAAGGATAAGGATAAGATAATGTACAAAAATTTATGGAAGACCGCAAATTTATATCAGCGTCTTTTACTTTACTTTACAAGTGATTTTTATAAACATTATGTTCGAGAGTAGAATGGTTATGTTCTACAATAAAAAACAGTGCTACGGAATTCTTTTTATTTATTGTGAAGAATTCATGGCTAAGAATTTTTTTTTTTAATTATTTTGAGTCGGATTTCATCAGTTATAGTATAGTTTTGTTTCTTTTTGTATTGATAAGCTTACCCAATGCATGAAGTTTGTAAAGGAGTAGGCTTAGTGACCGATACAACAACCACCGCAAAGAAACTGTAATAATACTTGAAACTTTGGATGTAATTTTTTTCTTTTTTAAGATATTGCTGAAAAAATCATCGTCATTTTTTAAACGTATATACAGCCTTATTCTGAAAATAAATTTCATTGATTTAGAATGAGATGGTATACGTGTAAAAGGTGATAACTAGTGTAATTTAAAGTATTTACATTTCTAAAACAAATATTACGATAAGATTTCAAGTTTGTGGATGCAATAGCAAAATCTCAAAATATAGCTGATAGAGGTAAACTGCCGTCTGACATGAGTAGGACACCTCTACCATATTTGGAATAATGCAGGATTCAAGATTGAAAAGCTAATATCTTCAGTAAGACTGCAGTGAAAGAGAAATAACTTCTGAGTCAAATCATCTTCCTTTTTCAGGAGCAAAACGAATATTCCAGCCACTATCTGTGTAATAAAGCCATCATGCTTATTACTGACGGGGCACCCGAAAATTTCGATCATATCTTCGATAAATTTAACTGGCCCAACAAAACGGTGAGTATAGACTGATATATTCATTATTGCTCTTCTTTTCCGTGTATTATTTCTTCTTCTTCTTCTTCTTCTTCTTCTTCTTCTTCTTCTTCTTCTTCTTCTTCTTCTTCTTCTTCTTCTTCTTCTTCTTCTTCTTCTTCTTCTTCTTCTTCTTCTTCTTCTTCTTCTTCTTCTTCTTCTTCTTCTTCTTCTTCTTCTTCTTCTTCTTCTTCTTCTTCTTCTTCTTCTTCTTCTTCTTCTTCTTCTTCTTCTTCTTGTTCTTCTTCTTCTTCTTCTTCTTCTTCTTCTTCTTCTTCTTCTTCTTCTTCTTCTTCTTCTTCTTCTTCTTCTTCTTCTTCTTCTACTACCACTACCACTACCACTACCACTACCACTACCACTACCACTACCACTACCACTACTACTACTACTACTACTACTACTACTACTACTACTACTACTACTACTACTACTACTACTACTACTACTACTACTACTACTACTACTACCTCTTCTTCTTCTCCTTCTTCTTCTTTCTTTCTTCCATTTTTTGTACATTTGGGATTATTATATCTTTCGTGTCACTCTCTATTAAAAATTCACTGTATATGTTTTTATCAACAATATATTGTAGAGGCTTCAATCGTTTCGAGAATTCGACAAAAAATTAATACTTTGCCGGGGGGAATAAGTTTTTTTTTATCTGAGAATTGTATCTTGAGAAAATTTTTCCACTTTTTTTTTAGTTTTGTTTTTTTTTTAAATTTCAATCTGAAATTATCCGATAATTTGACCAGTTTCTATGATAAAATTCTGCTCCATAGATTCGGGTCTTCACTTTCTTAATAGGTAAAGAAGTTCCAGAAAACCGACAGACAAAATGGATGGCCTGTGTTAATAAAGGTATGTTAATAGCTTTTTGAGAAATATATTTGTATTGTGGCTAAACTGTTTCAAGAAGTTAATTATTTCTATAATTATTTCTATATTTAAGAACGGAGCAAAATGTCAAATAATAGTGTTAGTAGGCAAATTTTTTTACACTTCTTTTTTTTAATTTCAGATGTGGGAGGTTTTGTTTACTTTTAAATTGCCTTCTTTTGCATTGTTTTGGAAATATAAAATCACGTTTAAAATAGAAGAGAATTACGAATGTTACAAATTAGTTATATATTTTAAAGGTTTAGTCCAGAAGTATTTGATTAGGAGTGTTTTGGTACATTTCTCGAGGAAAAAAACTATCAATAAAATTTTGCCATAACACCTAAGCCTATATGTTTGGGTCCAATGTGGAGCAGTTGTGACCAGCATTCTAGCGACGCAAAAATAAATTGATGCGGTCTTTTTCAATGTGGAGGTAAACACACAATTATGATCAAAGGGTTTGAGGTTCAAATAATTATGGTTAAACTAGGTGAGGACGAGTTTTTTAGATAGCGTTTTGAGACGTTTTGCTCCATCTAAGTAATCATTGTTTTAGAACACAGGGAATACTTCTATATTTTTTGGGACACAGGGAATACTTCTATGTTGCCTCTTCGAGGCTAAGAAAAGGCAGCATGGCTGGTAACATTAGTCGGCGAATTTTGTCTACCGGGTCGAGACTTTCACTCTATTCAGCATGTCTGTAAGGGAGACAATTTGGTTTGTCTGAGGTCAAAGAAAAGTACCACAATTCACTGGGGAAAACATAAGTGGGTGGGAATCAGGATACATTGTCATCCAAAATTTAAAAGCCCTTTAAAATAATGGATTTTTGTTTGCTTGTTTTAACTTTAGATTTGCGTACATGAGAAAGAAGTAAAAGCGCCTCTCGAGTCACAATAATCTGCAGGTTTTAGCAACGAAAAAAAATTCATGCTTTGTTTAAACTTTATCCTGTTATCACAGGATCCTCTTTAGATCTAGCGCTGTCGGTGTAATCAGTTTTTTTCTCTAATTTGTTCAGGGAAATTTACTCACATATCGACAAGAGCGGACGTGCAAGAAAATGTCCAGGTATGATCAATATTTGTTTTAGATTTACCAGACAGGTGCCATCAAATACATGGTAGTGTTTAGCCTTATGGACGTCGTATTTAATGTCCTTTTCAAGGCAAAACGCATTAAATCCACTTTTTGAATCTTTTATGTTTCGAAATGATAATAGTTCTTCTTTGTGATTTGTATCAGAAATAAATATTTTTTGCACTAACCATGGCCATATGATAGTAACAAAGCTTATTTGAAAAAAGGCCAAGATAAAAAAGACTCATAAGAGAAAAATACAAGCGTTCTCTTTAAGCTTCTTTTTTTTCTCGATATCGAATTATCCCTTAACACTCTCCAAATTAATTTTTATATCTGCTGCCAGCGTACCATGGTTTTCTATAGAATATTCAAATATTGGCCTAATTGACATATTTAAAATTACTGAGAAAAGAGAGTAAAGAATTTATAGGTTGCTTGAAACGAGAAAGAGAGAGAGAGAGAGAGAGAGAGAGAGAGAGAGACACACACAGAGAGACAGAGAGAGAGACAGAGAGACAGAGAGAGAGAGAGTGGGGGAGGGGAGGAAGGAGGGGGCGTGCAATGAGAGAAAAGACAGACAGATAGAGAGGAAGAAATAAGAAATAGTTTTAAGATTCAACTTGACATTGCCGTACATACTGGGGGTTTTTTTGGGTTTTTTTTTTCGCGATCAGCATTAATTTGGGGACATAAAAAAACCCAAGATCATCGAAGCTTTTAGAAGGTTTCCCAAGTGGGCGCAAAAATTTTGGAAAAGAAACTTTTAGGTTGGTATCCTTGACTTTTATACGCATACCATTTTTAATGTGTTAATACAATCTTGTCCAGAAATATATCCAGGTGTTGAGCCGGCCACTGGCCATCAACAAGGCCGGCCACAAGGTGTGGAGTCCAGTGTATCTGGACTATGTCACCGAGCAGGGAGAGATCCTGGTCAACGCCGGCAAACCGCCAGATCTAGGACCACACTTCGAGGACAGCTACACATACCAGGTCTGCAGGGATATGTGTGTGTGGATTTCGTGGTTTGATTGGGTGGTTGGTTACTCGGTGGATTTATACGTTAGAACCAATGGATTGGTGGTTAAGGGGATGGTTGTTTAAATTAATGGTTGTTTAAATGAATGGTTGCTAACAGGAATTGTTGTTTAGATGGTTATTAGCGTGGTTGGTTGAGCGGTTAATCGATTTATATTTGTTTCTTGTTGTTGTTTTTGTTGTTGTTTGTTGGGTTTTTTTTTTTCAATTTTATCTTCATTTAGCGGAATGTGAGGCAGTCTGTATGGTCGATTGAATTATTCGTTCGGTTTTATGGTTGAATGGTTTTTTATATCATGTTTGTTTTGTTGGTTGGCATGGATGGTTATATGGTTGGGTAGATGACAGATTTGTTGGATAGGTGATTTTTTTTTGGGTTAAGTTGTGTGTTGAAAGGTTGATTGGATGGATGTTTTTTTTTTCATTATTGATTTGTTGGTCGGAAACAGTGGAATGTCATTGTCAATGAAAAAAAAATAATTCTTGAGAGTTAGGTTAATCAGTTTTATATCTTATAATATTCTAACTAGGCCCGATGAAGATTTTTATTTAAAAAAAATGATGCTGAAAACAGCCGTTAGTAGAACATATGCACTTTTAAGTATCTAAATCTGTCAGTAGCTGCCTTCTTGTCTGTTCGTGGATTTTAATGGTGGTTTTAAAAAGAATCTGTGAATATAGATTAGGCTTTAACATAAGTAGTTAACTTTTCTTATCTACACATCGCTCTGATCTAATCTTTTGGTGGTCTGATTCTGTAAGCACAACCTTCTTCAAATCTGTGCAGTGGGCTAACAATAATCAGCACCTACATACACACACACATACAGACACATGATAGACCGCTGGTTAGATGTTTTAGTTTTGCAATGGATTTCATAAAATCTACAACTTCCATTTATTCAACAACATCATTGTGGTTTTTTTTAGTAAAGTTTATCGGACTTGCTGACATAGTTCATGGCGACTCAATGCGTTGTATTATTGTAAGATTTTTACGATTGTATACCTTTCTTGTCGAATTCCCTTGCGTCTCTTAGCTTTGTGTTTTATTCATAATTTATTCGCTCTGTCTTTAGGGTCTTGGACTTATTCTAACGATCTCTATGCCAGTGTACGATCGTCGAGACACAGTGGTAAGTGTGTAATTATTGAAACGGTCATCTTTTTTTTTTCTTTCAAGGTCATTGGTTATTGTCATGAAAAACAGGTTTTCAAAATATGGTTTTAATAAGAAAGTAATCTTTAAGAATGTCATGGTCATCGAGTTTTGCCTCGAGGAACAGGTTTTTAAAAAGGTTATAACGAGAAAGTAACCTTTCAGAGTGTTAAGGTCATCGGTTTTTGACACGAAGATTAGGTTTTTAAAAGCTTTTCACGTGAACCTAACCTTTAAGAGAGTCAAGGTTATAGGTTATTGTCATGAAGAACAGGTTTTTTTGAAAGCTTTTCATGTAAAATTAAACTTTGAATGTCAGTTCCCATCTAACAATCCCCCTGAGATTTTGTAGAGTTGACATCGCAGGTTTGATTAAAGCTGCCGTCAATGTAAAATGATAAGCTTGTGATCTGTGAATCATTGATCTCCCCTTTAATATAAACCAAACTTCAGCCTTTTATGTGTTTGTGAATGCCTGAGAGCACAAGGCAGAACGCAAGCTTATCCTCACACAATCGATAGATTAGAGAAAAGCAGAACAGCAGTATTTGTAAGTCTATCTCTCCTTCTTTACCTTTTTCTCTTTCTTTCCATCTTTATATATATATATATATATATTCTATTTTTCCATCTCTCTTTCGTTCTTTCTTACCATTTTTTCTTTCCATCTCTTTCTCTCTTTCTATCTATCTGTATACCTATCTATCTATACTTTTTTTTGTTTTCTCTCTCTTATTCCTCTTTTCCTCTCACTCTCCATTTTTCTCATCTGGAAAACATCAGAGTGCCATTACCCACCTCGGACTGGGTTAAAGTGCCAAAATCTTTGTATCTTAGATTTAACAACAAGAGGAGACGGACGAAATTCTTGTTGTCGTGTTCGAGTATCTTAAAACTAAATACAAGGATCCCACGATAACCAATTTTGGGCCCACAGATTCTCATATCAGTCAATGTTTTAGAAGATAGCAAAGAAAATAGAGCTCCAAAAAGTACTCTGTCAGCATGTGTAAGTGCGAGATTTCTCGACACATGCCATCTCTTTCTTTTTAACTTAACAGGGTCCAAAAGAAGAGATGCCGAAGAGAAATCTTTTGGGCGTGGTCGGCACTGACGTCAGAATCAACGAGCTAATGAAATTGATTCCGACTTTTGAGGTGAGGTTATGGTTCTTGATCGTCAGACGTTATACAACCAATGAAATCGGCTCAAAATATAGCTTTTCGTTACGATGAAAAAAAAAGGATGATTTGATTTATTCGGTGAAAAACATTTTTTACGTGGCCAATATTTCGAATAAGTCCGAAGAATAGTTCAGGATTTATATTTCGTCAAAAACTTTTTCATACAAAACTCCTGAGAAATTGAGAAAGCTCATGTAGGCCAATATTCACCTTTTCCCCTGGTTATTTTTCCCTCGGATTATGTAAATTACAAAAAAAAATGTGAAAAGGTCACCATAAGCTAGCTAACTTCATTACTTTGTATGGCACATTACCCAAGGGAAATTACTCCGTTATATGGGCAATGTGTTTGTGTGGTTTCAGAGGGTTATTTTTCCCTGGTAGTGTGTAAGTTCGTCATCAGGTACGAGGTGACCAATCAGAGCTTGGTTATCGTTGGCATTTCTGTTTAGTTTCTTTCCTTCTCTAGTTCTCATTATTACATAAGCAAGCATTATAGTGTATTAAGCAAGATTCAAGAAATTTTACTCCTGTAATTGATAACTCAATTATCGATGGTATTTCTGTTCAGTTTTTTTCTTTCCTTCCCTGGTTCTCAATATAATATAAGCAAGTATTATAATGTGTAAAGCATTGATTCAAGAAATTTTACTCCTGTAATTGATAACTCAGTATGGAAAAAAATAATTACCACCCATAACTATCATTCCGTGGTTCAACAATCGAAGTATGAAATGGAAAACAGCAACCTACCCATGATGATAAGACTTTTTCCTTTCCAAATTCAAAAAGATGTGTATACGGAGGGAAAGTTCAACCTCACCTGGCTCATTGCACATGACCAATTGATTTAGAAGTCCATTCATGTTGAGAACTTAGCGATTTCAGTTAGTTAAAGTAATCTAAGGGTTCTATAACTGTAACTTGATTGTAAAGTGATAAGAGCATTTACCTTAAATCGCTTTATTGGCAATATTGTGGATACTTTGATCAATCTACATCGTTTTTTTTACTTTACACGTGAACTTTAAGCTATTTCCCTTGAGGGTTCTATAACAGGGACTAGTGAAACCTTATAGGTTAAAAAAAAAAGTTGAGTTTGATTCTTCCATGTAATTTGTTTTCACTTTACTATCTTTTTACATTATTATAAAGGTCTAAAAGTAAATGAATAGTTATTTTTGTTGATCATTTTGTTATATATTTTACTTGTTGTTTGTTATCTTATTTTTAGTTATTACGTGATTATTTCCTACTCAACTTTTTGGCTTGTTTCTTTCATGATTTCAGAAGATGTTCTTGCTTAGGTTTAATTAATCTTTTTTTTACTGTTTTTAATAAAGATTTGATGTCAAATAAAAAGTTGATCAACTGCATTCAATTTGATACAATTTTCGCATTAACAGGATTGACTATTAATTTTTTTTTTCATTTTATACATCAGTTGGGAGTGAATGGATACGCGTTTGCTATAACCAACCACGGTAACATCGTCTTCCACCCAGACTACAGGCCGTTTGTGAGTATTTCTGGCAGGAGATCATATTTATCATCATATTTGGTTTTCTTTATGCAACGGAAATGTTTCAATTCTTTGTAGAATTAATTGTTTTTTTCCCCCTTCGCTTTATCTTCTGCCCTCTCTGATTTACAAAATTACATAACACACGTGTGGGTCATCCTATGACGTCGTCTTAAAAACTATCAATTTCAGAAGTGTTTAATGCTAAAAGTGTTGATAATAAAGATTAAAAACAGTTTTCATCTTCTACATGAATCGAAATTATTTATTCTCATTTTACGATCTGCCTTGCTTGGTTTTAAACAACAAGGAACGATGCAATTTCTCAATACAATAAGTTGTCTTTTGTCTTGTTTACGGCAGGCTCGTTGGGTCTTCTAGCATTCTATCGTAACTCACTCCTTGTGCAAGACACTGTGGAATTTTAAAGAGTTTAAAGGAATGTTTATGAATATAGAACCACTCAAAAGCGATATGCACAGTTATTTTACAATTATTATTATTATTATTATTATTATTATTATTATTATTATTATTATTATTATTATTATTATTATTATTATTATTATTATTATTACTATTATGATTATTATTATTATTATTATTATTATTATTATTATTATTATTATTATTATTATTATTATTATTATTATTATTATTATTATTATTATTATTATTATTATTATTATTATTATTATTATTATTATTGTTATTATTATTATTATATTATTTATTTATTTAATTACTTTTTCCTGAAGACAGTTCTCTATAAAAGCATAAAATCAAAAAGTTATCAAGTCGAATCATTGAATTTGTCAACTGTTAGAGATAACATTGTTGCGGACGGGCTATATCTAACATTAAAGTTTGTTTTCAAACGACCTATGTGTTCCTGTGCTATTGTGTTTTCAGTACCCAGAGGGTGCCTACCGCGCCAAGCAGCAGCTGAAGGTGAGACCCAAATACAACAGCGTGGAGCTGTCAGAGGTTGAGCTGCCTGTGCCGTCAGAGGACGGAACCACCAAGGCGCACCCGGTAGGTTGTAGGTTGTAGGTTGGGTCTCCCCCATCAACGCCATACCTCAGTAATAACTGAAGGAAAAAAAAAAACAGCCTAAAAAATCTGTAGCTTTTTCTCAGAGTAAACCATTTTATTTCACACAGGTAAAAAACTATTTGTTTCAATATATTCAAGCTGGAGTGGTAACAATGAAAAGCATAGATTTAGAAAAGAAAAAAAAATATTGTTTTATATGAAGTTCTTATTTAGAATTTACTATAAAAAAAAAATTAAAAGAGGCTTTGTATCTTTCTGACTCTTATCCTCTCCTGGTGCTCAATCTCCGAATTATCTCTCACTCTCTTCTTTTCTCCTACCTCCCTTTCGGTCATTTCCTCTTTTCTTTCTCCCTCTCTCCCTTCACTTTCTCTTTATTTACATCTCATTTCCCGTTAGCCTTCATCTTTTATCTCCATTTTTTTTTTTCGGCCTACACCATCCCTATCTGTATGCTTTTCTCCACATCCTCTTCATCATTTCCCTCTTTTGCCTCATACCGTAACCTCTCTTCCCTATTTTTTTTCTTCTTTTCAACTGCTTTTCTCAGCTGCGTCACTACTTCGTCCGCCTCAGATCTGGAGGTCACAACATGACCACAATCCCAGTCCTCACACACTGCGATGGCATGGTCAGTCCTACGATTTCTTATTAAGAATATTCCAAATTTGAAAAAAAAATTATATCTTCGATTATTTCAAAACAACAAATTATAAACTTTATATTAGATTACTTTTTTTTAAAAATACAAATTATGTATCCGATAACTTCGAATATAAACTTTATATTAGATTATTTTTGAAAAAAAAAATACAAATTATGTATCCGATAACTTCGAAACTACAACTTACAAACACTATGTTTTAAAACTTAGCTGTCTGTCAAGTTGTGCGTTATAGAATTATTTCAGAAATGAGTCATCAACTTTCTTCTTGAACAATATCTTCGTTTCTTCTTGAGGGCAATAGCTTTAACCCATACCCCCTACCCCTTTTACCCTTTTGTTTACCCAGCAGCCATTAAAATTAAAGCATATCTATTTTTTATAGTTCATAAAAGGCAAATAAGAATATCTGGTTGATTGTAAAATTTCAATTTGTATATTGAATCCTTTAAAGCGCATTATAATGTAGGCACAAAACTATTATTTGTGTAACTTCAAGTTCCTGTAAGGCATTGCAGCTCAAAAACACTTTTGTTTGAACCTCCATAGCCCTCCATTCAGGAGCGATAACTATTTTACATGATTGGAAGTGCGCACAGTTACCATTTTCAAGTATCTGTCTTACAATTAGTGTCACTCTGTAATATAATTCTGATTTACAGAAAAGAGCGGCCGAAAGACAGCAAGAGTATCACTTTCAAGATATTGAAAACGCATTCAGGTAAACTCATTCAGATTTTAGGTACTACATCTTCGACGTTTTCCCTTCGTGAACATCTCATATCAGTGTTGCTGAAACCCCAATAATTGTTTAAAATGTACTATAGATGTTTGCTTAAGTTTTGAGGAAAGCTTGATTTTTTCTGGCAAAAGGTTTCTTTACAGGAAGCAAATATATACATGCCGCTAAAAGGACCATAATTATCACAAAACAGTAAAATGACTTATTTGAGTTTTGGCTCGCGATAAGTGGAAGGCAGTAACTCGTTCAATTGTCTTGACAAAATTAGTGGAAAGCATTGGAACACTAAATTGCCTTGACCAAACACATAAACATTAGTTTTGTGTCTCTGTTGACAGCGATTTATTGCTAGCAATTTGAAAGTTCGTGTAAACATTGCAACAGGTTAAGAGGGGCTAGGTCCAATATTTCAAGTGAATAAAATTATGTGTATCCTAATAAAAATGAGCTGGTAAAGATATAGGAGAATTATTGGCATATCGATCTGCATTCTTCGATTGAAGTGAAAAATGTTGTATTGTAATTATTACCAAGAAGGTTCTGGAGTTTTTAATCTCACGCAGTTCTTATCGGATTGTCGATATGTTATCATTTTTTTTCTTTTGTTTTTTGTTGTTTTTTTTCTTGTCGTTTTTTGGGGTGTGTAAGGTATATGCCGAGTCGTTGTATATTTAATCTGCTACTGGCAAGATATCAGATAGCTCAGCCAGTACAGCGTTGAAAATCATGGTATATAGTGCCAGCATTCAAACCCTTGTTTAAGAAATGTGGCAGTGGATTTGGGTCTCATGTAAACAGCCTTACCCTAACGGCCTGACAGAAGCTTTATAGTCTCGGTTACCGTAGAGTTAATAATGATTTTGCATGAGGTCGTCGCTTATTGGAATAAAATAAAGACAAAAAAAAAAACATTTACATTCCCTGGCTACACTCATCAGATGGAGGTAATTAAGGTCTTTGTCCTCATAGAGTGCAGATTGAGCTATATCATTCCACAAACCTTTAGGTCATGACCTCAAAGGAGGTAATAAGTCTTTAATAGGCAGCCACCATGTCATTATTTTCTAGAATTTAGAGTGGATCAGCCGGTACTTTCTGTTCAATCTACGCACTGTGTCGCACATTTAGCCAAGATTAAATAAATTTGTTGATTTATAGTTAGTTTTTGTTTTTTTTTTTGGCTTTTCTTTTTCAAATTGGTTTTGGTGGTTAGATCGAAGCACAATTGAAATTCTCACATTAGTTTAGAACAAAAGAGAAATGGGTGAGCTTTGGTCTCGTTTATGGCCTTTCAGGACTTGTGAGTTGTTAGGAATTTTTCTATTTTTTATTAAAGTTTTTGGCCTTTCTGCAATCCAACATGGGGGGCAGGGATGTGTCTCGTTGCTAAGGGTTGCCAAGACGACTGGTCTAGGTGCTTAACGTGAATCTCATTGGATAATTATAGTAAAGGACCTCGTGCTATATTGGGAAGATGCTGTAGGTTACTAATTTACACGGAGGGAGGAAGAAAAGATGGAATAGATAAATAAGCAGAGGTAAGGGTATATAAGCAGATAAAAAGCAGAGACAGACAAGCAGCTAAATTGATTTAGATGGACAGACAAACATTGATCGATTGCTCCAACATTTAAAAGGCAAACAAGCGACTGCAGTTAGTTTGGAAAAAAAATGACAAATTTTCAGTCCGTCCACAAACACTCTCCCAGTCAATTGTCTCAGAATCTTTAAAATGAATAATCAATTCTTTGGTTCTCCATTTCAGACTTGTGTTTGTCTCGCCCAAGAATCATGGAAATTTCAAACCAAGTGTTCCAAATGTATCAAATTTCAAAACACGTAAGTCGCTTTCATAGATAAAATGAAATTATGTAATGGTAGATGAAACACGTGAAATACAGTGTGCATGTCTTTGCGATAAAGAAATAAATAGTATCAACCCAAAGACTACTATAAAGCAGTCCTTGTATCAACCACAAACCTAGATCTAGCCCGAGACCATAAAATAAGACAAAGGAAGTGAAAACATAAGGCCAGATGGAATAGATAGGGATCGAACCTGCACCTCGTTCCGGTAAGGAGTGACCTGAAACTTTGTTTAAGTTTTTTTTATTATTTTCCCTCAGCTTTCAATTATTACTATAGTTACCTTTCATTGGATCTGCCATGCACGTCCTCATATGATTTTTTCACTTTTGTTTCTTTTATTTATTATCTTTACAAACCAGGTCTCCTGCAAATTTAATATATCAGATTCATTAGAAGTTGCAATATTACCAAGATGATAATTATTGATTGTTAATCATTCTTTACTGCAAGCTTTGGTCTATTTCAGTTCTTTAATTTTTTTTTTCCATGACATACTTTCTGTTCTCTCTCTCTCTCTCTCTCTCTCTCTCTCTCTCTCTCTCTCTCTCTCTCTCTCTCTCTCTCTCTCTCTCTCTCTCTCTCTCTCTCTCTCTTTCTTTTTTTTTCTCTCTTTCTCTCTCTTTCTCTCTCTCTCTCTCTCTCTCTCTCTCTCTCTCTCTCTCTCTCTCTCTCTCTCTCTCTCTCTCTCTCTCTCTCTCTTTTTTTTTTTTTTATTTTCTCTTTCTCTCTCTCTCTCTTCCTCTCTGTTTCTCTCTCTTTTCTCTCTTTCTCTCTCTCTTCCTCTCTATGTCTCTCTCTCTCTCTCTCTCTCTCTCTCTCTCTCTCTCTCTCTCTCTCTCTCTCTCTCTCTCTCTCCCCCTATCAATCTATCTATCTATCTATCTATCTATTTATTTTTCTATACTTATCTCTATCCCTCTCTTACTCTCTCTCTCTCAATCTGTCTATCTATCTATCTGTTTTTCTATTTCCATACCTATCTTTTCTCTCTCTCTCTCTCTCTCTCTCTCTCTCTCTCTCTCTCTCTCTCTCTCTCTCTCTCTCTCTCTCTCTCTCCCTCTCTCTCTCTCTCTCTTTCTCTTTCGCTATTTATTTATCAATATGTCTTTGTTTCTCTCTATGTTTCTAGTTGTCTTTTTCATCTATCGATAAATCTATTTCTCTTTCTATCTTTCCTTTCCCTATCTCTCTCCAATTATGTACCTGCTGTCTCATCTCTCTAAGTGGTTATTATATTCATTTGAAAGAAAAGTTATAGTTGAAAGAAAAAAAAAATAATAGATAGCAAAGTAGTAAAAACAATAAGAACGACATTAATGATAATTCTGATCATTTAATAATAATAATGATAATAATAATAATAATAATAATAATAATAATAATAATAATAATAATAATAATAATAATAATAATAATAATAATAATAATAATAATAATAATAATAATAATGATGATGATGATGATGATGATGATGATGATAATGATAATAATAACAATAATATTAACAATAATTTTTGTAATGACAAGAAATGCCATTATGATCCTTGTGTGTTATACATAATATAACATCTCGCACGGAAAATGAAAAAAAGGACGCAAAAAGAATCCTCGTCTTATAATACATTTTTTTC
>JAWDGP010004327.1:25000-70000 GCA_033675545.1 Elysia crispata | reverse complement strand
ACGGCATGGAGAAAAAATATTATTACGTGTACACTGGCACCATACCCTCGGCCCGCAGTAAGTTGGAGCTGCGTCTCTTGTCTTAGTTATGTAAAAACATAAAGTCATTGTCTACTGCATTGGTCAAAAAGGTGATAAGATACCACCTTGCTGAATCTGACATCGCAGATTATATGAGAAAAGCATTTCTTTTTAGTTTTGTTTGTTGTTTAAGGTATGACAGTGTAGGCTATGATGTATTTCAAAGTGAGTGTTGAAATCAATGTAGAAAGCAATTGCAATATCTCTCTGGTTTTTTTGTTGGGTTTTTTTTTCAATTATAATTTCTATTGATTTTACTTCGGTTGTTTTTAAAATTGCCACATTTACAAAAAATTTACAACCATATTATGTTTTTCAAAAAAAATTTTGACAAATAATTTAATACACATTTAAATGGCAAAAATTTATTGTCAAGATCAGTCTATAATTCTATACCAAAGGCTGTAAAAAAAAGGAGCATTAAACATCACACACCACATAATAATTCATACAGGTTCCACATCTTAAAAGTTATATTTGATTGCTTCGGAGACTTTGGCAAGAGCTAATCACTCTATTTTAAATGTCTTATCAATTATAAGGTTCACACAGTTAATCAACCATCATTAATATTTTATTACTTTTCTTACATTTTTTTTATTGTTTATTAGGCTGTGTATTTCTTATAACCAGCATTTTCTTATTCTTTATTGTCTATAACGCTGTGTATTTATTTAAACCAACATTTTTTTTTATTCTTTATTGTTTATAATGCTGTGTATTTCTTTAAACCAACGTATTCTTATTCTTTATTGTTTACAAGGCTGTGTATTATTTCTTTTAACCAACATATTCCTATCTCCACCTCAGAAGAGTCTGCAGAAAACCTGACAATCACAATGTCCACGACCTTGACCCTGGGGTCACAAGCTTCAGGGGCTCCGATGGCCGTGGCGGCATTCAACATGCGATACAGCGCTTTCAACGATCATCTGGCCCGATACACGTTCAAATGCAGGGAGGCTGAGTGCCATCTCACCTGCAACGATACACAGGTATGATTGAAGCGACTTTTAGTTCAGAGATATGAATAAAACGACACTTAGTTCACAGGTAAGAATGAAACGGCATTTAGTTCACAGGTAAGAATGAAATGTCAATAAGTTCACAGGTATGAATGAAACGTCAATTAGTTCACAGGTATGAATGAAACGTAACTTTGTTCACAGGCATGAATGAAATGTAACTTTGTTCACAGGTATGAATGGAACGTCAATTAGTTCACAGGTATGAATGAAACGTCAATTAGTTCACAGGTATGAATGAAACGTCAATTAGTTCACAGGTATGAATGAAACGTCAATTAGTTCACAGGCATGAATGAAACAATCTTGTTCACAGGTATGAATGAAACAATCTTGTTCACAGGTATGCATGAAATGTAACTTTGTTCACAGGTATGAATGAAACATAACTTTGTTCACAGGTATGAATGAAACGTAACTTTGTTCACAGGTATGAATGGAACGTCAATTAGTTCACAGGTATGAATGAAACGTCAATTAGTTCACAGGTATGAATGAAACGTCAATTAGTTCACAGGTAAGAATGAAACGTCAATTAGTTCACAGGTAAGAATGAAACGTCAATTAATTCACAGGTAAGAATAAAACGTCAATTAGTTCACAGGTATGAATGAAACGTCAATTAGTTCACAGGTATGAATGAAACGTAACTTTTTTCGCAGGTAAGAATGAAACGGCACTTAGTTCACAGGTAAGAATAAAACGTCAATTAGTTCACAGGTATGAATGAAACGTAATTAGTTCACAGGTATGAATGAAACGTAACTTTGTTCACAGGTAAGAATGAAACGGCACTTAGTTCACAGGTAAGAATAAAATGTCACTTAGTTTACAGGTAGAAATGAAACGACACTTGGTTTAAGACTGCAATGAGACATGAAAAAAAAATTGTAATGATAGTTGGGAAGCGCAGTAAGCAAGCAAGTCAGGAAGATGTTTTGTTTTACGTCCGTTATGATTCCTGATTTATCTTATTTGAAGAAGGGCAAATCAAGGATAGGGATAACATCAAGGCTTCCTAAAATACAGGCCAAGTCACTGATGTGAACAAACTTTTGAATGTTTGAGTTAAAGTGATCTATTTCTTTTAACTTTTGGGCATAGAGGAAAGAGAAGAGAGCAGTAGAGGGAAGTGGAAGAGACAGAGAAGTGTGTAAGATATATGAGCTCAGTAATCTTTTTAGAATTAATTTCTTCTAATTTTTTCTAATCTTTTTTTTACCAGCATGTACTTTGTTACATTGTTGACGACAATGGTTACATTCTGGCGAATAACAATCCAGATTATAATGGAGTAAGTTACCGACTTTTTTTACTTTGACTATAGTAATTTTGTGCCTACGGATATAATATTATGACATTGGAAAAAGTTGATCCGAATTGAAGGATAGTTTAATTAATATTGAAGCAGAGCATTTTTTGCCATTTGAGATTTGCAGAGAGAATTTAATTGATATAAAACCTCAACTAGGATGTGGTCTTTGAGCGGTGCCTTTCAAGAGGTTTACAATGTATTATTATTATTATTTTTACCATTATTTTATAATTATTATTGTCTTATTATCATCATCATCTTCATTATTATTATTATTATTATTATTATTATTATTATTATTATTATTATTATTATTATTATTATTATTATTATTATTATTATCAGATCTATGTTATTGTTGCCTCATTCTCAGTTTATATAAGTTTGTATCCTATTCCCCAATCCAGTTTGTGAACTACTGTTTTGTATAATAGAAATCAATCGTTCTTTTTTTTTATTTTATTTATCAGACTGGCTCTTTCCTGGGCTCACAAAATCCGAGGCTTATGACACAATTAATACGGGATAAAATTTACAAAGGGTAAGTCTAATATTTTGTGTTTTCTTTATCAGATGTGTAAAGTCTAGTTGTACCCAGTACAATAATTTCTAATTTGGATTATTTTACTAGAAATATTATGGTTTAAAAAAATGTGATTTACAAAGCACGCTTTCAAAAGGAATGCAGTTCTAAATTGTTTAAAAGTTTAAAATATTAAAGCCTTATCTCTTTCTTAGAACTATATACTGGGTAAAAAAGTATCACAACATTTTTAAGTAAGAATATGTACATTTTTATGAATTAGGCAAGTACAATCTATCAAACAGTTTACTAAAATTACATTTTTTATGTTCAATTTAATTTTATATATATATATATATATATATCTCTCTGTGAGATGCCCATTTCCTTTCCATTATAACATGTAATATTTTTTTGATAAAGTAGATCTATGTTAACAAATAAAGAGAGACTGACATTTGCGGTCGATTATATGGTGACTTGAGCCATGGAAGTACTGATTCTATCATATAGTGCATTATGTCCTGACAGGTTGAAGCTGACGGACTATCAGGGTATATGTTATATCAGGGCTGGAAACAGCCAGGAGAGCTCTTCATCTTTTATCCAGAATGTAAGAATCAAGTTTACTCAAAGTTTTGCCTTAGTCATCTTATTTTTGGTTGAGCGTATAAAAAATTATAAATATATTTTATAACAAAGAAGCCTGGGGTTTTTTGTTTGGTTTGTTTTGGGTTTTTTTAAGTGGCGAAGAAAATCTGAGATTTCAGTTTAGCAAGCGCAAAATATTTCCTAAAGTCAAATTTATGTAACATTTAATTGTAACATAATTTATTAAATGATGTGGCTTTTTTTATAAAAAGATTGAAGTCTCAAGCTGGTTGATTACAGTAAGAGATTGATTAATTTACTGTTATGAAAGTGATAGGCAAAATATTGAAGGCTGAGAGGAACAGAGTACAAGATTTTTTATAAAATCAATGGAGTTATATCCCTTCACATCTCATATCATGATAATACTAGTAAGTAACGATAACTCTAGGAACCTCAACTCATTTGGGTGTTTTTAGAACTGATAAGAATGGCCATCCGTACTCTGAACAGGGTTTTGTCTGCAACTTAAACTTGTAATCTTTCTCATCTGGCTGGCGTAACAAAAATCGAGTTAAGTACTTGTTGCTAAGAGACAAAAAATGGGGTTAGATTTCACCAGGATTTGAACCCCTGGTATTTTAGTCTTAAGTCTCATGCACTGACCATTAGGTGACCGAAGACAAAGTAAGGAAAAGTTCATGGAGGTATTTTCTTTTATGTGTTAGGAAAGCAGTACCATCAGTATAAATTAATGAAAAACACTTTTTTAAATTAATAGCAAAATTTGTAAGCATTGTTATATTTTAGAATTTATTTTATTTTTCAGCCTCTACGTATTTTGTCTCGGTTCTTCTTTTGGATTTTTTCGGAAATTGCGATGTGAGTAATTTTTTTTCTTTGTATGTTTCATATATATATATGTGAGAAGTTGAGATAAAAAAAAGACAGTTATTGAAAAAGAAACACAGACAGATTGCCATACAATCAGGCAGGTATGCAGAACAAGAGATAGATTATTGGGAAAGAGATAAAGAAAGGAAAGCCGATATATAGACATTGATAAGAACACACAGATATTTAAGTACACGCGATTGCATGCATAGATATTTTTCTAAAGATTCACTAGATTCTTTACAGACATGAATAATACATAAATAGACTAATGTATATTGATTCAACACACCATTATTTTTCTCTTTTGTCTGTTCAGGCTCCTTTCCGAGTGGAATATACTCTCCCATTTTACCTTTGGTAGAGTATGGGGCTCCTTGGAGGCAAGAGGTATAAATTTTTCCTATGTTTTAACAAGAATATTTGAATTGAATTTAAGACCCTAGATTCTTAATAAGGAAAAATTGATGCTGCCACTTCTTTTTAACAACGGTTTGTTTCCAGTTCTGAACTATCTATAGATTATCATGCCCCTACATCAAGAGTTTTCTAAGTGTAATGGATAAAAACTGATTGACTTACAACAATTTATCATTGTGTTTTGAATGCGCCTCGTGGGTTTTAAGTAAAACTCTCTACTTGATGATATAGCTTGATTTACAGTGGACCAGCATGGGAAAAGCCACAATACTATTTTAATTGGATTGCTTGGAATCTCTTGATTTATAGAGGTCAAGCATGAGAAAATTAGGGAGAGAGAAAGAGAGGGAGAAAGGAGGAAACCCAAATAGCACTAAACATCCAATGAGGTTAGAAATATAGACCCTGAAAGCTTATTTGTACCACTAGCAGTTTATGTATATTAATATCTATCAAAAATTTGATTTGGATGGACTTTATATGTAAGAAAATTTGATTTACCAGATAACTACTTAACTTGAAGCTAGTAAATAATAGAATATATCACAATGGAATTAAATGGGAAAACACAAGGCTTACTTAAAGAGGAAGTAAAGATTTGTGATTTTTCAAGGCACAACTAGTTGATAATGTGGAATTGAAGAGTTCTTTACAAGTCCGAAAACATTTTTTTTTCGGTAGTTTTGGTCCCTTGCTATCTATTGAGTAATATTTTAGGCTTGACCTTTCCAGCTGTATCTTGCCTACCTGATGTGGAACCGCATAGAAGGAGACAATTTTTCATTATGCTCTAAATCGAAGAGACTTTATGTTAACCAAGACATACTTTTTTTTTTATTTATGACTACTGCTGACATATTTGTCTAACATTTTTACAACTTTAGAAAATGGCTTGTTTCTGCTTAGTTTTCTGCTTTTTCCATTTTACAGTTTGATGCTTTTATTTCAAAAAGCTTATTATCAATTTTATCATCATTTTTATTTAAGCAGTGTATAATTGACCGTCAAATCTATGATCAACTGATAATATCATGTAGAACAAATAATCATTAATCTTATTTATTGCTTTCTGTTTCAAACAGTTGAGGAAGAATGTGGCGACTGGATTGATGACAGTGAGGCAAAGTACATATATTGTAATTTTGTGGTGAATTCCACCACAGGAAAGAAAGTTTTTGTACAGAAGGTAAGGATTTATCGCAGAGGCTTTTGATATCATTTCTTTATTTTGTTCTGCCTGACCAGTTGGGGGGGGGGGGGAGAGGGTATTTGATGTGATATAAAATCACAAGATTAGTGGATAAACTGTATCCAGCATCGATTCTATAAATCTGTCAACACTTGCTAAGTTGTCCGAGTTTTAATGATAGGCCCATATGACTGGAAATGAGAGTCCTGTGTTTAAATCTTTTATTTTTTTTTTTTGAGATTAGGAAAAAAATAGAAAATAAATTACTCCTCATTGGGTTATTTCACCTTCTACCATCTTTTGATGTAAGAAAAATCCAAGACCACTACTGAAAAAATTATGACAAATCCGCAACTCAAAACACGTTTAAGCTTTGGTATCTTAAAGAGTTCATCTGTATGAAATTGTGTACACCTTTCTTTATTGTAACTTAACTACCTGTATTCACTTTAGGGATTGGCTTAAAATATTTAAAAAAATTTTTTCATGAATTGGACTTCTGTTCTCACTGCTTCCATCATTTTGTAGACCATAGACTCCTACCTAGAGGAATTTTCTTTTAGATTTCTAATGGGCAAAGCAAATGAACTAATCCAGTACATTATCTGCTAAGTACCGCTGCCTTTTATTTTCTCCTATGATCTCCCTACCTTTGCCACTTCCCAGGTCATCAAGCCCAGGTATAAGTTAATGACCTAAGGAAAAGGTTAAAAAGAAAAAAAAAAAGAAAAATTCCCGATACGAATAGATAACACGAAGTAGCCCAACAGAAAATTTTAAAATACGTTTAGTATGGGCATGCCTGTTTTATTGTGTTTAGATTTAATTTTCCTCTTTTATTTCCTTTGTATTTCAGGTGCTTGACTTCAGCAGCTGCATCCAGAGTCTGATGAGGTACACTCTAAACAAGAATGCTTTGATTTCTCAGGAGAAGAGAAGATTTTTACCAGATTGCGCCAAGCAATGTTCAGAGGAAGGGCGGTAGGTCTCATTCTAACTGCTTTACACAGCTTACACTGGCCTTGTTTACGATTTCTAAAAATACTTTAGATGTTGTATGGCATTATCTTTTTGTGTGCGTGTGATTTTTAAGCATATGATTATATGGGCATTAAAGAGATTAGATTTACAATGATGATGATAATGATAGTAAAAAGTTTGGGGATAAGGAATAGAAAATTGAAGAAGAAATGAATGAGAAGAGGAAGAATGAGTATGATAATTGAAATGATGATCTTTCGAATGATGAGGCTTAAGTTGGGAAGGGCGTGGTTAATGGTGGTGATGATAGTGATGATGATAACTTATGATGAGGTGGTTGGTGGTAATGATGATAGTAATAATTATAATGATGATGATAATTGCAGATGATTTAAAACGATGATGATTATAAATAGTGCCGATGAAAATAAATCACCTGACCATTTTAATGATGTACATGTTTTTCTCTATCCTGATGCACATATCAGATCATATGAAGCGCGCTGGCTGAACAAGACGAACTTGGTGTTTATAGTGTGGGACGCCACCTGCGATTGTTCTGTATTCGAGGATTCCAGTGAGGAACCTGAGCATGAGGACAGCAGCAGCACCAACAGTAAAGATGGCGTCTCTCAAACTGCCACCACTACGACTACACCTAGCGACAGCGGGAGTAAATATGGCAGCAAACATGACTTTAGACATGTTATCGCACCCAAAGTGGAGGATTATATCCTTTGAAAATTGCCTGTTGTTTTTTTTTTGTAATTTGTATTTACCTTTGAGTGGTTTAACGTTAGTCTTATTTATTATAAGATATCCTATTTTTTCGAATGATTCCTAATTTTTCTTTTTCTCTCTCTCTCTCTCTCTCTCTCTCTCTCTCTCTCTCTCTCTCTCTCTCTCTCTCTCTCTCTCTCTCTCTCTCTCTCTCTCTCTCTCTCTCTCTCTCTCTCTCTCTCTCTCTCTCTCTCTCTCTCTCTCTCTCTCCCTCTCTCTCTCTCTATCTATCTATCTATCTATCTCTCTCCCTCTCCCTCCCTCCCCAGCTCCAGCAAATTGACACCAGGGTCACATTTGTAGAATGAGTTTTTCAGCTTGTCAGCTTAAAGCAAATGGGATTTTATCTTAAAATTAACAACCGGCAAGTGTTATGATGCATTTCTCCACTTAAATCTACCACTTTGGATAGCTATTCATTGCCCTTTACATATAAAGGTTGTCTGAGTTAAACATCGAAACAGCTAGGTCTATGATTGATTTCCCTTGACCCAGCAACACATGATGACGCCACCCAATGCCAGATTCTCCTCAATTTCGCCAATGAGCTCAAGAACGTGGACTCCACACGAACCCCAAACAACCGAACGCTGTGCCTTGATGCGACAAACGAGGTGAGGAAAGATACATGTATCTGCTCTGTCTTGGTTTATTGATATTAATCTTTATTCTTCCGATTAGGATTTTCCTAAGAGATATACTATTTAAGACTGAGCTGAGTAAATATACACAAAGGTAATCCATCAATATTTCTTCTTAACTTTTAAGGCATTTTGGGAAGGAAAAAATACAGAGTGACAAGAAATGAGTAGTAGAGGGGATCAGGGAGAGAAACTTATAGAGGTGAGGGGGAGAGAGAGAGGGAGGGAGCAGATATATAGTTCATTAATTTAATTGTACCTGTCTTGTCCATAATTTCATAATTCCATTCATATTTTCCTTCTTTCATGTCAACTTTCTCAGGAGGAAGAGAAATGTTATTTTCCGCCTCTAAGATCAAAAGAGTGGCTAAATCAAGATTGAGGTTCTTAGCCCTCTAACTTCCAATGCATGTGCTCTATCACACTGGGTCTCCTGAACACTTTTTGCTCGTTCAAAATCAATTCTACACTTTCCAACTTGTGCTTAAAGGGAGGCATGCTGTGCCAAAAAAAAACGGATATTTTAACATTAGAATCATAAGCATAGTTAAGTTGCCTGTTACATAATGTACAAGTAAATTTTTTTTTCCTCTCTTCTCTTTCTATAAACTTTGTTTTGACTGCTCTTTCTTTTTCCTCAGATGTTATTCTTATCACTTGCTTGATTCCAAATCCTTTTATTAATTTTACTTTATTTTCATAACTTTTGAAAAAGGATAAGATATGCATCTGAATTGTTTTTGAACAGAGAAATATTTCATTGGTTTACGTCTAGGATCTGTTCAGTTTACTTTTTCAGTCTGTTATACCGTATCATGCCTTTTCAGCGTTTTTGGCTAAATTTTTGAGTGTCACTTGTGAAGTGTTTTATTTCTTCTGTCCTCACCAATGCTTTCGGGTCACTTTTATTTTTCAGAACTTTGTCCTTTTTTTTTCCATCATTTGTAATGATAAGTCGAACGGTAAAACCATTTACGAAACAACATGATAAAAATAAAGATTAGCCAAGTTTCCAACCACCAATCTTTTTATCCTTTACTTTTCTCTTTTTTCTTTGCTAACTGGTTGTTCATCACAAGATGCATTGGTCTAAACCAAAAGATGATTGTTTTCTTTGATTTGTCTGGTCTTCCAGATTTCAATCTTTTTGGACGCCTTTTCTTTTTCAATTCACTTACTTTCCAGTGGTTACAAGACACTAAAGCCATTGATCTGTTTAAGTGTGCGCTAAGACAGAAAAGATTAAGTCAAGAACTTGTCATTCTTTTTAAATTGTTATTAGATTGAATCCATGCATAATATCTATGTAGGAAGAATTTTTTAAATATCTGGGTTACAATAGTAAAAGAATCCTTGTTTAATGTCTCAAATACCTAAAAAAAAAAAAAAACGAAAAACAAGAGTTTGTGACAGCCATACACAGTTTTGTCATACTTGAAGTGTTCTGAAAATTTTCATTCTTCTTATTGAAAAAAGTAAATGGCAACTATTTATGTTCATTCCGTATCCCAAACCATAAATTTCTTTTATTTTATTTTTATGAACTTTCCTGCAGGGCTTAAGATCATAAAACTGAAATATCTACTAAATATACTTTTTTTTCTTTTTTCCCTGCCTCTTGACCCATATCCTTTGGATTGGCTTTGACTTCTGAAACATGAATCAAACGACCTTCTACTGGGCCTCTCATAACTGTGACATCCCTCAAACGATGAATGGCCTTCCTTTTCTAGTTGTTGAAAGATGAGACAACTTGCGGTCAGTCTGCAGCCTTCAAGAGTGACCAGTATTCACTTATCCTTGTTCTACTACTCCTGGTCCTTAGAACGTTGAGGGATCCACACTGACCCATAGCTGATGGGGGTGTGTGTGTTTAGGTATGAATGTGCGCTTGAAAACGGCAAGGGGTCCGAAAGATGGCTTCTCTTTTATGGGCAAGAAGCGTCAGTATTTGAGACGGACATGTGTCAGGATTTGGTGAGTTTTTCGAATGTTACGACTGGCCTCCTAGGAAAATGTGATATTACATAACAATTATTTCTGGCTTATTTCTATTTCGGCAGGGATGATAACTATAGTATTGGGTGACTTCTTTCTTTTAAATGTGTGATTTATTCAAATGGACCCAGGCCTCTCTTTGTGATATCATTCAGGTTTTTTTTTTATAGAAGTCAAGATTCAGGATTAGAATAGAAACATGTTTTGTGTGTTTAGTCTATTACAGGCTAGCAGTAAAGTCTTTTATAACTGTTCTTATAGAAATTGAGACTCCAAAGCTAGATTCAATCCTTTACTGAAGGATGGTAATAAATTAAACTTTCATTTTCTTTATCATGTATAGAATGTAAGTAAAACGATTGCGCTCTTTTTTTTCTATTTCATTTAAAAGAGCAGTGGGTGGAGCTTTTTATTTGGTTTTGTTTCGTTTTTTTTTTTTTTTTTTTTTTTTTTGGTTTTTTTTTTCAATTAAACCTTTAAAATTTAAATATAACTACTTCTTTATTTGTATTAGCAGTTCTAATTTCTGCAAGTTGGCTGGTCCGACATGCTTTTGTAAAATCCAATTAAAAAAAGTTGGAGTTAGACAATGTAAAGTGCAGACCACTTAAGTGTATCTCTAAAAGAACAATATATCCACAATAATTTTGTGCATCACATTATTTCGTTTTGCTGGTTTCATGTATGATACAAAACTTTCAGCATTCAATTTTGTGAACAAATTGCATAGGGCATAAGAAGATATACCATGACATTGGATTTCGTTCTTATAATTATCATAATTATTACATACTTTTAAGTTAACCTAATTCTTGATCGGGCATATGTTGTGTTCACAACTGTTTTATAATGTTATTTTGTATTCTGAATGTCTTATGTCCGGGTGTTGTGAAATGAATGTCAAATTGCCTTTTTTCCACTTGACGTGATAAACGTATTCATTGCGCCAATCACAGAAGATAATCATCTTCACAAGTTTTTCTTATATGTAAAATATATCAAAATCTATGAAACTGTGTCTCTTTAACAATCAAACCATGTGGGTTTTTTTTTCTCTTCACTTTCACTTGCTATGAAATTTCATTAATACATAAACTGTTGCAATGACCTTTGAACCTTGAGGCGAAGATGACGCCCATTTTTGTACGCCTTTTCCATGCTCACTTGATTGCCTTGACCATCACAGTGGCTCAATATACTGGACTGTTGCTGGGTTGTGCTTGAGCACTCTGCGCTCACTTTGGCACAAGATAAGATCTTTTCACCATAATAATTATTCAATTTCTTCTTTACTTTTTAATTTCCATAAAAAGTGTTAAAACTTCCATTGACTTAGCATCCCCTCCGATGTGCCTGTACTTAAACCAGTTAGCTTTGCAACATGTCGGTAATCTATGCCTTAACTTAAATTCATACATAATAACGTTTTGAGGTCTCTTTATTTGTGATGGAAGAATTAAAACTGAATTGTTTGTTGTCGTTTTTTAGGGGGGGGGGGTTGTTTTTTTGTTTTTTTGTTTTGTTATGTATTTTTTTTTGGCGGGGGTGGGGGTGTTTTTTGTTTGTTTTTTCTTGTTTGTGGGGGTGTTTTCTTCTATAATATTGTGACTACTTTGTGCATAATGGTAAGTCTGATATTGTCTTTCCGGTTTCAATACTGTTGCATTTTCAAACCTCAAGAAGCTGTCTCCGATACTTAATTTATTCACCAAAGCCTGTCGCAACTTTTTTTTTCTTGACAATCGCTGATACCTCCGTTGCTTTTTGCAATAAATAATTTGTGTGCACTTAAAGGTGTTTTTTTTTTTACCTTTTGTTAATTTTGAAGTTATTAGAAAATATGGGGCTCTCTTCTTCTTCTTCTCAAATGCCCTGTCTGGAACAGACATCGGCGATCATGATTCTCCACCTGTCCCTATCTTCCGTCATCCTCTATGTTGTCTTTGTTGTTTCCTGTCACAAAAGAGCTCAAGTTATCAAGAAATGTAATCCTTTGTCTACCTCTGCTTCTTGTACCTTCTATCTTGCCTGTAAGAGATAAAAATTACAGTCCCTTATGGCGACATATGTGGCCTAAAAATTTCAGTTGCCTTTTCCTTATTGTTTTTATGAGGGATCTCTCTTGATTCGTTTCTGCTAATATCGATTCGTTTGTCCTCTTTCCTTTCCATGATATTCTTAACATTCTCCTGTAGAACCACATTTCCGCTGCCTCTAAATTTTTCTTGGTTCCTGCAGTTATTGTCCAAGTTTCGCATCCATATAAAAGTAGAGACCACACATATGTTTTCAAAACCTTCAATTTGGTTGAAAATGATATATTTCTATTTTTGAGAATGGTGCTCATTTTTTGGAAAGAAGCCTTTGCAATGGCTATTCTCTTCTTAATTTCAGTCCTGCATTTACCGTCAGATGTCAATGTATATCCTAGGTATTTGAATTTCTGTACTTGCCTGATTTGTTCTCCCTTGCTAAAAAGCTTGCATTCTGGATTGTTTTTCTTCTTAGATACTACCATACATTCAGTCTTTTTTACATTTAGAGACAATCCCAGCTTTTCACTCTCTTCTACAACAATATTTAGAAGCCTTTGTAAATCCTCTTCCGATCCTGCTAATAGAGAAGTATCATCTGCATATCTTAGGTTGTTCAGATTTTCACCATTCGCTTTGAGTCCTTCACTTCCATCCAAGTTTCTTAAAATTACTTCACTGTACAAGTTGAACAGGTCTGGTGACATCACACAACCTTGTCTCACTCCCCTTTTAATATTTGTGTACTCACTGAGTTCTCCACCTACCCTTACCGCAGCAGTTTGATCCCAATAGAGATTTCTAAGCACCCTCAAGTCTTTTCCGTCAATATCTAGCTGATTCAGCATCTCAAACAACTTTTCATGCTTTACCTTGTCAAAAGCCTTAGAATAGTCAATAAAGCATATGTAGAGATCCTTTTGAACTTCAATACATCTTTCCATTAACATTGATAATGTGAATATTGCATTCCTAGTTCCTTTGTCAGGGACAAAACCAAATTGTGTTTTAGCTATCTCTGGTCTTAAGCTCTTGCGCATTCTAAGCATCAGTACTCTCAGTAGAACTTTGGTAATGTGGCTCATCAGACTAATTGTTCTATGTAGCTCACACTCAGTGGCACCTGGGATTTTTGGCAAAGCTATAAATACAGATTTTGCCAAGTCTTCTGGGATTGCTCCACTATCATAAATTGCATTGAGAAGTTTAGTTGTCATCCCTATACCCATTTCTTCTAGAGCTATAATTATTTCTATTGGTATCCCATCGGGACCTGTAGCTTTCCCACGTTTCATTTTTCTTATGGCTGCCTCTACTTCTGCTTTTAAAATTGGTGGGCCATCTGTGTTTTTCTTTATTGCAGGTCTCTCTCCTCTATTGTCTTTGAAAAGCTCCCCTATGTATTCTGACCATCTGTTCAAAACATCTTCTTTATCCATTAGCACTGTTCCGTCTTTAGATTTAATGCAGTTTGTACTGGTGCAGCTCTGCTTTCCACTTACTTCCTTTATCTTTGAATGCATATATTTACTGTCTAAATGTTGATTTTGCTCTATTTCTTGACATTGTTCATTTATCCATTTTTCTTTTGCCTCATTGCATTTCTTTTTCACCTCCTTGTTTAGCATTTTGTATTTTACCTGATCTGATTTAGATTTCCTTCTTTCTTCCATTAGTTCAAGAATTTCTTTGTTCATCCATTTCTTGTGTTCTTTTTTAGCTTTCTTCGGTATTCTTGTTTTCATTACCTCATTGATTGAGTCTTTGATATTAGCCCAAATTGTTTCATCTTCAGTGATACTATCAAGAAGAGCAAACTTGTTTTTAATATCAATAGAAAATTGTTCCTTTATCTCCTGGTCTGATTTGAGTAGTTCGACTTGAAATTTTGAGTGGGCTTTAGGTTTCCTTATTTTCTTAAGTTTGACTTGAAGCTTGCACATAACTGGTACATGATCACTGTCACAATCTGCCCCTGGCATTGATTTTGATGTTTTTATGGCGTTTCTAAATCTGTCTTGAACAAGTATGAAGTCTATCTTATTCCTAGTTCTGTCTCCAGGGCTCATCCATGTCCATTGTCTTCTTGGATGGTTTTGATACCAAGTGTTTGAAATCATGAAGCCATTTTCTTTACACCATTCAATTAGTCTCTCTCCTCGCTCATTTTCTTCACCAATGCCCCAAGGTCCAACGATATTTTCTACTCTCTCTGGTCCTACCTTTGCATTAAAGTCCCCCATGACTATTTTTATGTCCTGAGATTTCAAACATTTCATGGCTTTATCTAGATCTTCATAGAATTGTTCAACTTTTTCCTCTTCTGCTGTTGATGTAGGTGCATACACCTGAACTATACCCATGTCTAAAGGTTTCCCAGCAAACTTAGCAACCACTACTCTATCTGAGACCGGACACCAACTTTTCAGGCTTTTCTCTATTGACTCATCAAATAAGATACCTACTCCTCTTTCATGTGTGCTTCCTCCTGAAAAAATAAAAACTTTGTTGTCTACTTTGGCCACTGCTGCTCCTGTCCATCTGGTTTCTGCAAGACCTACAATATTCAAATTCGTTCTGTCCATTTCTGTCCATTTTCTCTCTGCTTTTGCAAATTACCTCTTTTTTTGTTTTGATTTGAACTATAGTTGTCAGTTATTTTCATTTAAACCATTTTCAGAATCAACTTTAAAAACTTGGAAATTTTTACTACAAACAAGCAAAAAGTATAATGTCTAATAATATGACATTGATTTGCAACACTTTCAGCATAGTCGTTTCAAATATTTTATTTTCTACCATAGATAAGTAATATGAAAAATATTGTAATTTTCATATACCAGTACAGGACTAAAACTTTTCTTGTCTATTAACTTGGACGAAATGTTTTTTTTTAATGAATACACACAGATATAAGTAGCAGGTTAACTCTGTATATATTTATTCAAGTTGTATACGACAACAAAGGGTTCGATTATAATCTTGCCTTATTGAGGTCTAAGCTTGATTTATTATGATTTCATAAATTTAAACTTTATTTTGTTTTTTCCCTCTGGTGCAGTATGATTATGTTTCTATAAAGAACAAAGAAATACTTGACCATCAAAGATATCACCAAATAGTCCTGTAAATTAAAAATCTTGTAATAGGAAGATCATGAGCAATCATAACCATAGATGAAACATTGGCATTTGGAGAAAGAAGTGTTGTGTACATTATTTAAATTAGCAAATATGACAGCTTTGAAAGTCGACCTCAGAACTATTAAAAGTTTAATTGTTGTTGCTATTATTATTATTATTATTATTATTATTATTATTATTATTATTATTATTATTATTATTATTATTATTATTATTATTATTATTATTATTATTGTTGTTGTTGTTGTTGTTGTTGTTACTTTTATTATTATTGTTATTATTATGTAAGCTTTTCCCTTTTATTTCCTTCTTTCTGTGTAAGACTGTTTTCTTTCACTTTGACTCTGTGTACTGCTTTCTCTATCTTACTATCTCTCTTTTTTTTTCACCTTTCCCTCTCACTTTAATTCTCTTTTACTCTCTCTATCTCTATCTTTATTTTTTCTCTCCTTTTATTTAGCTATTATATCTATTTTTACCCTTATCTCATGCTCAATCTATTTATTTCCCTTTCTCTCTCTCTCTCTCTCTCTCTCTCTCTCTCTCTCTCTCTCTCTCTCTCTCTCTCTCTCTCTCTCTCTCTCTCTCTCTCTCTCTCTCTCTCTCTCTCTCTCTCTCTCTCTCTCTCTCTTTCTCTCTCTCTCTTTCTCTTTCTTTCTCTTTCTTTCTCTCTCTCTCTCTCTCTCTCTCTCTCTCTCTCTCTCTCTCTCTCTCTTTAATTTTACTCGCCCTGTCTCCGCAATTTATTTTTAGTGCCTTTCATTTATCCTACTTTATTTTGTTTCCTCAAATTTACTTCAATATTATACTTCCTTCAAGGAATGTTATGTCCGAGATGTGATAGTCTTGCTATAAATAACAATAATAAAGTAACTTTTTTAGATAATATTTTGTTTATCATCGTCCTCCAACATCTAATGGTTAAAGTCAGACAAGCTATTTTTTATTCTAGAAATCGCGATTAAACAATCATGGATATAAAATTGATTTTCTTGAATAAAGCATAACTCAAGAGTGATTGGTATGTCTCTATTAGTTGTTTGAAAGCTAAATTAAAAGTTGTTTGAGGAATTCACTTTATTTTATTGTTTGTATTGAAAAGAATTTTTATTGCAAACACGATGGTGAAAAATATTTTTTATATCTTTGGAAGACTTGTGTGGGGGGAAAGTGGTGAATTGTGTCTAGTTAGATGTTCTTAATTTGTTTCTGCACAGTATTTTCTCACAGATCGTTATGCCTAACATTTTTGTGTAATAGTTTCACTGCCTTATGACTATTTTAAATACCTTTAATATAGCTTGAAAGAAAAAGACATACTTATCAAATACGCATTTTTGCTCTTCAATTCTTCATGTCTTATCTTTGTAGTTACAAATACAGTCGTCATTTGGAATAAAAGTAATAATAATAATAATAATAATAATAATAATAATAATAATAATAATAATAATAATAATAATAATAATCATGTCTTATTGTTTACTTTTATTACCATACGGTTGAACATAGTTTTTTCTTTTCTGTTAGCAATATTACTATTAATACCATACTTAAGTTTATCAAAAGTATTACTCATTTTATCAAATGCCTTTTTTTTACCTACCTTCATCTTCAAAATTTTTAGGAAAATAAATGTCACATCAAATTCTGCACGGATACTAACATGAGTTACACATAAAAGCCTTCTCTTAACAAACTGTTTATTTGTATTTTAAGTAAACATAATATGTTTAAATTATGCAGATGATGCCTTTACTATACCATACATTTCCTCATTATTTACTTTCATAGGTTTTAATACTAGCAGTTCATTCTTATTCTTTTCATTCCCATTGCAGCTTTTCTCCATAGAGTTAGATTTTTTCCATAAAATATCAGGACTGTGACATTTTTTAATTTATTCTTGACAAGATATTTTAAACCTTGTATATAATTGATTGTTGTCATATCCAGAGTCACTGTAGTGTAAAGTCTTTACAATTACATTTTTACAATAAATTATAATCATTAAAAAAAAAAATATTCGCACTGACAAACACAAACAATGGCATTGTGTCACTTGTGCTGTTGTTCGCGGTTGATTAAATTTGAGACTGCTACGTTACCAGGGTGCATGAAATGTATTACTATTCAACTTGTTCATTTGTGCGTTATTTTTATAGATCTGTGAAAGTTAATAATGCCATTCAGTGGAGGTAAATGAATTATTTATCATACCGTAACATTGTTTCATGCCTTGACCCACGAGAAAAACTGCATTCTGCTGCACATAAGAAAAAAAAACATGCTCAAAGTAATAAGAATTGTGTTTTTTGGGGGGGACCAAAGTTAGGCTTAAAGATTATTTTGATGGAGTTACACCTTTGCAGTAAATGATTAACTCCGTTGTCTAATAAGTAATACATTACACCATTCACAAGGTTATTGGGTTTTTTTTTGTTTTTTTTTGTATTATGGCTGTTTTTGTTGTTTATTCCAAAACAACAGGTAGTCACAAGTATCTGACTTGTCTTCAAAATTCTAGTTTTATGATGAGTTTTTGTGCTCATCAGTGCTTTCTGTATTTTTGCTGTGCAGCTCATAAGAACCAACTTGATGTATTCCCAAGACTCATTCATTTGTGTCTCCCTGTGCCTATGGTAACAAAGTTTTAATCTTTTCATTGTGTTTCTCTCTATGTGACGGACTATGATTCTGCAAATGAGTTTTTGACACATCTAAGACTAAGAGCGGAAGGAGAAAACTGCAAATGTCAGATAGGAAGGAAAGGGGAGATTTTCGAGTGAAAATGAGAACAGAATACATGTACATGTAGAAGGAAAATTTGAAGAAGCGCACAAGCATTTTGCAAACTAGCCGTTATTTAATTTTACAGAGTTTGTCTCTGGGTACTTTATACAAGCTTAATTCACCATAAACGTTGTTGGATCATAATAGTGAAAATTTGAAAAGTGAATTGTATTGAATTCAAAGCTTTTTTTTTTTCTTTAAGGTAATTCCTATTCATCTTCCTGATTCAAAAACAGACAGCCAATATTTATAAATTCACGTGTCACAATGTCTTTTCATTGAAAGTACTTAGAAAACATAACATTTTGAAACTTTTGTTAAAGTATTTGTAACTGTAAGTGAATGTGTTACCAAAACAAATTGATATTTCATGGCATTATGGTGGGTGGCATGTCTTTGTATGACTGTGAAGTTTGTTTTGATTGCTTTGATTATTCAAAGATCGCTGGATTAAAGATATTAAATCAACTTGTGCAATAACTGTAAACTTGTAAATTCTCTTGTGAATTGTATTAATGCTGATCTTTTTTTTTTGTGATTATGCTTTTTGGTCATGACTATAAAATATTTGATTCAATTTATAAATTTTTCTTCCTGTGAAAAGCTCCGGTGTCTCGATTTCTTGTTTCAGTTTTAACAAATGATATACACGTGTCTACATTAAGTCTGTTAATGTTATGTGATGTTTTGAGTGTTTCCTCTTGATTTGCAGCATAAGTGAGTGTCCTGAGAAAACCAGTCGCTACTTTTGGATAAGGGAGATAAAAAGAAGAATGTTATAGCAAAAGCAGGCTGCACCTTAGTACACATACATGTACATGTAAAACGCAGCAGGTTCGAGGTAGAGATTAAAACAAAAAAAAAAAACAGACCTCATCTGAAGTGGATAATTAACTTCTTTTTAAAGTCGGGTTTCTTTTTTCTTTCCTTGTTACCATCAAATGTTTGACCACCTAACTGTCATACACAAAGATATAATTATAAGCCTGAGTGTGTGTGTATCTCTCTCTCACAAACACATACACTCTCTCTCTTTCTCTCTCTCTCTCTCTCCAACACAGCTATGCCAGGAGCACATGGTGAATTAAGGCCTTCCGAACTACATGAAAGAGCAGGAAAAATAATAGTCCACACTAGTTACGATCTGAAATATATTTTACCACCAATAAAAAAAACATACAACAACAAAGTGTTATTGAAAACACGACTAACACTCTCTTTTCACTTTTATTTGCTTGCACATTCAAACAGATAATTATTCAATTGTATCAACTCTTCTTTTATGTGAGTACCTTATCTAATAAAAATGAATTAAAAGTGATAGAACAAGAATACAATGTACATACATTCAGGTGCCCCACAAAGTTATAAATAAATTAAATTAACAAAGTGAAATCAAACTGTTGCTTTAAAACTTCCAGTCTGATTTGATGATTGGCTCTTTAGAATATCAAAATGCTTCCGTGGTTTTTTTTTCTCTACAAAAATTTATAGTTTTATAAATTTTAATAGTACAATATTTTTTGGCTCAAGCTTAAGAACTGTTTTGCCAAATTTCAGGTGGACAAAATATTATCAAAAAAAAAGAAAAAAATTAAAATTACAGCTTAGTATTTTTGTTTCATTTATTTAAACCTTTTTAAGCAATGAAACTGTAGATTTCCTTTAAAAATTTATTCAGGAATTTTCATTTTCATTTTCGTTTTTTCAATTGATTCTGGTATAAATAAATCATACCATGTATGACAGTTGCTAGACGTAACTTATATATATATATATATATATTTTATGACTGAAATGACAAATAATTGATGAGGCAAATTTATCCCTTTATGCAAAGTTTTTTTTAAGCCAAAAATTTTTTTTGAGTACTATTTTCTTTCAATAGAGTGCGAGAGTTAGTTCCGTATCATGACAAGTTTGTATTTAGGTATTATTATAAGAAGTGCACAAAATAGTTTCTAACGCCATTTTTCAGGGACCTTTAGAGAATGCCTCAATTCTCTGTTAAAAACATAACTATGTGACTTTTCATCTGCACATAAACTGACTAGCCCGTTGAAATAAAAAAAAGCAAAAGGAAACTATTTTCAAAAATTGTCAATTTTAGTTTCTAGTATTTTTGATAGATGATAAATTGTTGGTTTTGAATTCCTAGCTTTTTAAGAGACTACGATCAAGCATTTTCTTCAGATTCTTCTTTTGTAAACAAAGGTCATTTTAAACCACTGAAACTTTAATCTTTCACTAGGGTGTTTGTTTGGTTTTTTTAAAACCAATAACTATGATGTGCTTATTCTATATATGTGTATTGTGCTCTACCATTGTGACATACAGTAGATCTTCATTCTACATCTTAACAACAATCAATGACTTAAATTAAAACTTAAAGTAACCACCAATCTTGTTGCATGACATGAAAATAAATAGTTGCAAACTTAATACTAAGGCCAGTTATCTCCAATGGAATTTTAGTAATTCTGCATTTTATACTTTTAGTAAGATTTACCGGTACTGTTTGAGTAAGAATGGCAGAGAGTTAATCTGCTGACAGGGATAACTATATTGGTGTCCCTGAGATTACAGCATTTGATTGAATGATACACAGAAAGAATAGCAAAAAATTTCCAAGTATTGTTCTCAAATTAATTATTTTCTGCCAAACCAACCTTTTCTAAGCCAAAATTGATATCAACACATTAGTTTACAAAACATTTTTTCTTTTTTAAATGTTTGAAGGAAAATGAGACTTCATTGTAAAAAATGTATTTAGTCGTACTTAAACATGTTCAATTGCCATTCCTACTTATTTGTTTCTATTCTCATAGGGACTGAGAAAAGTACATGAAATTAACAACATGCAAATAATAATTGTATATGGTGTTTAAACCAGGAAAGTTGATAAAATTAGTTTTCCGAGCAAATGTAGAACTTCAAAACCTACTAGATTGTCCGTTTTCTTGTCCAGCAACTGATACACAGTCTATATATTCCAATTTTACAATTATCAATTTTAATCAACAATTTAACAGTGATCTGAAGGGAAAAAGGAGTGAATCTGAAGTTCACATGAAATTAGAATTAAGAGGCAATGTAAAATGAATGAAACCTTTTCAAGTGATTCTATACCAGTCTAAATGTAATGAGTTTCAGGGCAAATCACCAATTCAAACATTTTGGAAACAAAACGTAGATAAAAAACATGGTCGTACAACTGCTTAGAATGCAGTTATGCTGCCAGAGTCTATGAACAATTTGAAAGAAACACAAGCTGATTATTCAATAGGAAAAGGAAATAATGGGATTAAGAGAAAAAAAAAGAAGAGGGTTTGAATTTACCAACAATATAAAGTATTTATTTCAGAAAGCAGAGGCTTCACTAAGATCATCAGTGTTTACACATTTTGGAAAAAAATTTTAAAATCTTCATATTCTTGTTGTTAATCTAGGGCTATGTGAGCTATTTCCTTAAAATCGAGTTATAACTTGTTGCAATTTGCAGTTTACTGAATTTGCTACACGCAAATTGACTGTGTAGTCAATTACATGAATCTAAGAGAGCAAAGGAAACCCTGAAGATTTGCAGCTTGGAGCATCAAGATTAACTTTTGTGCCGATTCATGCGGAAGGATTAATAATCAACAAAAAGTTTGTGATTTAACAAGAGGAAAAGGAAATGGAAATGTGTGCAATGTTTGATTCGAAAACAAAGAGAATTCAGATCTTTAAAAAAATGTTACTTTTGCAATGAAATCCTTCAGAATATAGATACGTGAACGTGGCTGAAAAATACCAAGAAATGACAATTTGTGATAACATTTTCACAAACGCTGATAAGAACATGTATAAATCACAACAATACAACAATTTATTTCTCCACATCACAGTGCGTGAACAAGTTAAATGTAAGAATTATCAACTAAACTGAAGTATTTCAAAACCAGCACTAATGAGTCTGGAGTCTGATGTCCAATAATTTCATGTGCAATACAAATTACAGCACTTCAAAAGTGGTAAATTCTTCTTTCTGTGCTATTTCAAAATAGCTATAAATTTAATTTCCTTTGATAATTTTAATCATTTTATACAAATTTCACAGCTAAAAAGCAACGAAAAATTCACAGCTGTAGAAGACCAAGATCTTCTGTGATGTGGGGGACACCCGACTCATTTGGACTGGGTACCAGATTAATATGATGCAAAGGGGAACAATTCAATCTTCAGTCTTGAAATACTCTCAATTCTTTTTTAATGTATCAAATCAAAATTTCAAAAAATGCATAGGCTGAAAAATTAAAGTTCATGCTTCATCTTTATTTAAACGAGGGGAAAAAAACAGTGCTATAAAATCCTTAATTTTGCATTAGTTTGTCTCCTTCAATGTGCAGAACATCAAAGTGTAATGGTGACATCTGGTCTATGTGGCAGACAATAAAAAGAAGACTAGCAAAAAAATTACTTTTTCTCTGCACTGCAAAATATTTCATGGAATAAAATAAAAATATGAAGGATAAACCTTCGAAATTTCTTTGACATAGGGCTTATGCAATGCAGGCAACATTGTTGGAATCTTGAAAAAACATCTTCATAGAAATTTAAACCATACCCGTTTTAGTAAAGATGACCATTGATGTAATGTTCCCTCTTAAATAAAGTTTGCCATTGCTTGATAGGAACATCTAATGGAACTGTTTATGAATATGACAATTCGGGTCCACACAAGTCCAAAAGGAAAATTTGGGGTTTAAATATTTATAAGTATAACAAAAGGAAAAGGTGAACAAAATAGTAATATTACAAAAATATTTCTAGAAAATCTTTGCACAGAAGTTTCATGTGTTACTTGTAGAAAAAAAAAACAGTAAGATAAAATTCATCTGTTTCTATTCAAACTCTTTTGCTATGCAGTCTCCAAGAGTCAGGCGATAATTGGCAATCTCTGATATGCCGTGATAGTGCACAAATGCTCCAGCCAAAACAAATACATGGAAAATCTGGTGACTTTGGAACTGGGAAAAAATAAAGATGGGTTTCCATGTATGAAAAGTGGAATAAATGCAGGAGAAAAACAGATACAATGCAACGAAATTAAATAAAATATTGTGAAAAAATTTATCAGTTTCATAACTTTAAGGAAATTATTTTTAATTAAATGAAGACTTCATTTTAATGAATTTGATCCCTGAGGAATTTACTTTTTGTTAACTTGGAAAATACAGGGTACCGATTGCTATAATGCCTGGTTTGAAAAATAATATGCCATAGGAACATTTTTGATAATTGAGAATTTTAGCTCAGTTTATAAATATATATAATTCTCTATATATTACACCTCTTGGAAATATTTAAGATTGAATTATAAGGCTTTTATTCTTAGGTTTAATAAAGATCAAACATCAGCAATAGATCAGAAAATCATATTTCTTATTTTCAACTTGCTCTAACTTCAGATTTGGTGTATCTTAAATTAAAAAAAACTGTACTTCAATTTGAAGACTTCTATAGTTTCTGTTAAGGATCTTTGAATATAATACTTGGAAAAAAATTGTCGTGGGCGTCAAGTTTTGAACAGACCATTTTTTCTGCATATATCTAAATCTTAAAATGTTTATCAGATTCTTAAGAAATAGCAAGGTTTGATTTTGCCTAGCCAGTGAGGCTGAGCTAGACGGGAAAAATGTTTGATCTAAGGGAATTTTCGGCTGCACATCCCTTCTTGAAATTAAGATAGATTTGCATCGATATAATTGACTGTAACTTGATTTAAATCCATATCCCTTCAATTTAACTAATATAGTTCTCAGAGCACTTAATTTGGTCAGCCAAAATCAAGAATAATAATTACAGAGTTACAAAATGGATACTCATTTCAACAGAGATAAGGACAGGAAGCAGTCCCAAAGCGGTCTGACAACCAGAGTTCCATAATTTGAACAGTGATTGACAAAAATAATATAAATATAGATCTAAGAGTAAAAAAAATCATATAAAAGACAAAAATCACAAGAACATATGGTACCATGGTACAAAACAAGCAGTCTCGGAAAAATGTGATGGTTGTGACGCCTAACAAGTTGGACAGGTTCTTACGTTTGCTCTGTTTTTGGACATGTTTGTTCGTGCTGTTTAGCTTCCCTTATTGACTCGATTCAAAAGACTTTTACACTGCACAAAACTTACCCAAATATCAAATTTGCCTGGGAAGATTCTCTCTGGGATCCGAGCTGCGTATATCACAGCTCCAACAATATAGAGTAGAGCCATTAGCACAAGCCAGCCAAGGGCTGCAAAGTTGATTGCATGCCAGAAGCCATCGGTGATCACGTAGTGCATGGCTGGCACCACTCCGCTCAAACCCAGGGCCACAAATACTCCTGAAGGAAAATTTGATAAAATAATCTTATTAGCATAAAAAATTCAAAATTTATTAAATAGAAGGAAAAAGAAAGGTCCAGGTTGCAGTTTATAATTATATTCATTGATTGGATATGTTGCTAAATTTTTTTTTGCTCACCTGCTCTGAGAGGCCTGTACTGTGGCTGTGCAAATTTGTCCCACATGGAGACCACTATACAAATAGTACCCAGGAATATGATGAGGGCAAGATAGGTGACCTTTGGCTCTAGGCGACAGTAGAAGCTGTAGTAGAGCCATGGAACAAACGAGCCTATAGTCAGCAAAGCAATCCCACAGTAGTCAAGTCTGAAAATAAGATGAAAAATAAACAGTTTTCCATAAAGTGTTATTGGTGAACCACTTATACATATATATGTATTCAGAGTTATAAATGCATTGTATTTTTACAGAAATATGCAGATATTGATTTGTGAACAACAATCAGATCCTAGCTTACAAAAAGAATTTTGTAAAGAATCACTTATATATGACTCTGCATGAGAAGAGGAGAAAAGCTTAAAATCTTCAATCTGGATAACTGAGTAATAGTCTGTCGATCTTTTCTCCTTCATTTTCATCTTTGACTACACCTATAACCGGATTTAGAGAGAGCAACAGCATGGACTAGCTATTGTTGCTTACTGAGTGCTGTAAGATTGGGTCACCACCTTAGGGGCTTGTAGTTGGCTTATAGGGCGACAAGGGAAGGGGGTAGCAAGAGTTCCTGTGCATTCCACAGGCAAAGAGCGCTATATAGCCATGTTTCGCAGATTGACTTATGTATCGTAAGCATGAGTCATAACGTAACTAACAAATGGTTTCCCTAGTGACGAGTGCAAATAGGCCTGCGTTGTTTACATCGGAAGCCGCAAGCAAGCGTTAGCCTGGTCAGTCTGGTCAACTGTTAAAACCAGTAAAATCTGCAGCTGCTGGTAAGACTGTCTCGGATCATAGATTGTTATGTAATGTAACTGTGTGAGCATGCAGTAGAGCAGTGGAAACACACTCTCCATAGAGGGCTTGAACCTGGTCCAGGCTAGTCTTAGTACCGGTAGCAATAGAGCATCGCTGGCAGTCATCATGCAACCCTTACATAACAGTTACATTCTTGGTGAGAGGGCTAGCATGTTTGCGAAAAGCTATTATGCTACGTACCACTGGGTGGGAGGAGTTTATGCAAATGATGTCAGTCTAAAAATATTACGTCGTAGTCTAGCTTAGGGCCCGTAAGCCTTTCCTGCGAAACCTCAGAAATGAGACACAATCATTAAAGTTTGAAAGGAAAGAAAAAGTCATTTGTTTAATAGGGAATAGTTCACTAAAAAAAATTATTACTTCCTGAGAACATTCTAGAACATTCTAATACCATTCCCACCTGACATTGAAAATACCAAACGTAAGGTTTTTCACCCAATCTCAGATGGATGGTATAGGATAGCATTTAGGCCTCTAGGAATTAGTTCTGCCATATATACAGAAACCACAACACTTTATTTTATGTAATTTTTATGATGGCTGGGACAGCCCAATGAGCATTATGGAGACTAACAAATAATGCGTAAGACTTAATGTTCAAGGATCATTATCTTATCTGATTGAGGTACTAAAGGGAATCAAACAGCTAATGAGGTGTGGAAATGAGGCAAAGATTTGTATATATGTGTGTGTGTGTGTGTGTGTGTGTAATGATGTTAATGCAACCATGATAATAAGAAGAACTGTTATCTGCCTATTGCAACATTTAATTTTGTAACTGCTGCAAACATTTCATGGTTTCAAAAGACTCATATTTTGTTTTAAAAAGCATTGGACTACAAAAATAGGTGAAAAAGAATATTTTCAAACCAGTGTGTAAAACTTTACTTTTTCACCCAACACCACTTTAAAACATTTCCTCAAAAAACAGCATTAATGTGAAGCCCTGCTAGCAGGGTTGTGGGGGAGGGTGAGTGTGTGTGTGTGCGCATGTGTGTGGTTAAGTTTAGATACTGAGGTACAAAAAGTAGTTATGAACTTAAATTCTTATCTCAAATTAGAATAGATAACATTTACTTTATCAAATCTACAACGAAAAGGAAATTGTATGTTAACTGAATGACTGACACTCACTTGTTGAAAAATCTTCCAACACGCTCACTGTGGCAGTAAACTGTATGAAAAACCCAGGAAAAGGTCATGCACAAAATGGCTCCCATAAAAAATGCTGAGAAGACAGCTTTCTCTTGCCACTGGATTTCAATTGAAGGGCGTGTCAGAAAATAGGCTGCTATACCCAGGAAGGCTATCATACCTGGAAAACAGAGAGAACAGATTGTTTTATTCCTTTTTAGCTCACAGACATAAATAATTCACAATGCATGAGGCTCATAACAGCAATCTCCTCCAAGCAGCACAGATAACATAAGCTGATGATTGCAAGATAACAACAACAACAATGCTAATAATAACAATAATATAAATAATAATAAGAATCTTGAATTAATAATAATAATAATAATAATAATAATAATAATAATAATAATAATAATAATAATCAGCATTATCATAACAAAAATAATAATAATTATAAAAAAAAAAAATAAGGCTGACAATTATAACAACGATAGTAAATCTAACAATACAAGTAATAATGATTTAAGGTTGAAAATCAATTTATATCAATAACATAAAAAGAGTATGAACATCTTTGCAAGGGAGCCAAGGTTAATCAGGCCCATGGCAAGAAATATTCACATATTTAGTCCATATTAAGGTGAAAGTTCAACTCTTTCACTAGATATCTCCCATTTGAATTAAAAATTCATCTGTTCAACACAGTAAATTTAAATAAAACAAGACACAAAATGGTCTATTAGCTAAAAAGAGGTAAAGACAATTGTATGAATTTATCTTTAGACATGTGTGTAATGAGAATTCCTAAGCAAATCTGAAATTCAGTAAAAACATAAACATAAGCTTTTCAAAAATCATATTTTAATGATTTTCTAATAGCAAATTATATTATAAAGTTTGTTACGTGGTAATAATAAACTGGAATAGAATTGCATAAACAAGTATGCTTCAAAAGTCAGTATTTCATATTCATCATTAATAAAAAGAAGGATATCATTATTGGCAGAAGAAACAAATTAATTCAATAAAGTAATCAAAAATTAAAACCTAAGGGGTCATTCAGAATACTATCAAAACACATGATTGTACATGTTCCTCTTCCAACCCTCTTCAAAACAAAAGTTAAACCAAATAGTTTACCTAGCAGGTGAGTCCAAATATTTCCAGTCTCTGTGTGAATTCTGAATATTGATTTAAAACAAGCCAGGAATGAGTTTGTTGGAACACGATGACCCCTGAGTAGGAAGTCATTGTCCTTCAACCAATCAGGAAGTGTGTGGTGGTGAGCTACATTCCAGCCAGCTGCCCAAACCTGATAGAAAAGAATGAATTAATGTTGAAAAATAAACTTGACAAATTTGATAATGATTGTGTTAGAGATTCTAAAGTATATCATTTACTTTAAAAAACAGTCTTCTCAGGAAATCTCGCAATGAAAATTCGATGTTGAGACAGAGTTTAACAGAACTAATGTCTTAAGATATCAAATGCAGATGACAGTTACCTTTTTGACAAATTCCTCTGCTTGCTCTGCACACTTGCTTGGTACATTCAGCAAAGAAGTTTCTACACCAGGAAGATCTTCTTCAAGTTCTAGTGGGAGCTTGTCGTCCTGAAGCAGTAATACAAATTAATTTCAAATTTAAGATCTCAATATTTAAAAAATCTAACTTTGAAAATGTACCTTTAAAACAGGCATTTCATAATCTGCACAGTATGGAAATGCTAATGCTAATGCAGTAAGAAATTGAGATCAGTAACTCGGCCAATCAAGATACACTAGGAAGTAAGAGTTCTGAGAACACAGAATTTTTTTCTACACAACTTATTTCCCTTATTGGGCAGGGTCCTCAGTCAAGAGGACTTTTAAGACAAAATAGTAAGTCTGAAGAATTTGTCTAAAGCAGAATATACTTGATCGACATCAATTATTTACTAAATGACATAAGCTGTATTATTAAGACCATGAGGTGTTACAACACCAATTATATATCTGGTATTTAAAAAGTTGTCTTGATTCTCACAAAAGAATATCATTATACTTGTATGTTTTGTTTTGTTTTTTTCATTATTTGTAAAGGTGATTTTTTTTAAACAGCATTAAAGTGCTAACTTGTTTAATTCACTGATTCATTGATGATTCACCTCAAACATTTCAATCTGATTTTGTAATTGAAATTATTAAAAGGTCAAATTTAGCCTTAGAAATCGAATAACCAAAGGAATTTTCTTTTAAATTCAGCAGATCTAATGTAATATATCTGGGTAGGTAATGTCATCACATATCAACATTGAATGATACAGCTATATAAATGGCATTTTCAATTACAGAGGCTTATGATTTATAAATATTTCTTGACAACTTTTTATCAACCAAAATTACATTTCTGATTGATTTTGTACTGTTTAGAATTTTTTTAAAATACATACATTTTTTATTTAAAAATTTATAGAATTTTCCACTTAAATCCTAACATACTACAAGAAGATTTACATTTATTCTCTTATAAAATATGACCAACATGGGAAAACACCACCAAAGTTAAAAATCTTAGTAAATATGTGATACTTCTAGGAAGGTTAGCAATAAGGGAAACAAAGTAAAAGATCAAATAAACTTATCTTTCAAACGCTTTTTTCCTTTATCATTTTTACAATTTTAGTGGGCACTATTTAACAAACTGTTTTATTCAAACGTGTGCATATGATTGCCATTAGCGCAAGATGGGAAAATGAGAATTCAGCTGGGTTTTCCTAGATTGGTTTATAATCTTATAGTAATTGTTGTCCATGCCTCTACATTATAGCTGTGAAAATAAGACTTTGTATATATATGATGCATTGTATCGTAAAAATGTTCATACAAACCTCAGGGGAAATATCCTCTCCAAGTAAGGCTCCAAGCTCCTCAGTTTTGAAACTCCTATATCCATTTGCATTGCTTCCTGACTGGCCAGTTCGATGAGATGTTGGCCTTCTCATGTGCTGTTCCCTACTTGAAGCCTTTTCTTGAAGATGTGGGAAAGAATCCAAACTCTCTCCACCACAATCTGTCTCATAGCACGCTGCCATGCTTGAGTTGTCTTCACCAAAACTCTCTACCTCCTCTGCAAATGCCTGTTTGTTGCGGCTTGTTGAGGCATCTCCATTCCTCTTTTGCATATTAACTAGAAAATGCGCCTAGAGGCGCTAGAACTGCTGAAATGATCAAGGAATACAAAACATTTGAGTTTATGAGCACTAGATTGACACTTCAATAGGTTTATTCCGAAAGGCTGTTGAAAAAGTAAACAGACAAAATCTAATAATGTGATGAAATAACGGAGCTGATTTAAAAACAAATCATTATTAAGACATGAGACTTTCACTGAAAGTTTCACTTTCAGACATTGCCATTTATAAATGAGTCAGAAATTTGCTTTTGTTTTCAAAGTTTTCAATTTGAATTATCTATTAATTTTTTTTTTAATCACCACATCACAAGTTGGATATTAAGGAATTGTTCAATCTCAAATTAAAGAAAGGCATTCTGTTTATAATCTATTCTTATAATCTGAAGTGCTTATCAACAGCAGTTCTTGACACTGAAAGTGAAACTGAAATTGGTTCATGGCAAAACTAAATCATCAAATGTGAATGATTGCTGCTACTTTAACTAGGTCTACAGAGCAAGACTCCGATTGTCTGATGGGTATTTTGCAGTTTTTGTTATCTTCCCAATATCATAAAAACAAGGAATAAAAAAAAATGCAAAATTAAAACTAAAACCATGAATCATCAATTCAAATACCATTCAAGCTATCTTGCATTGAGTTAGAAAAAATTTGTCAGCATCAAAAAAAGATTGGATGCTGAATTTAAATGTCCCTACCATTCCCTGAGACACTACCACTCATACACATATTGACTATATTGTACTTCACTTTGAAGAATCTCTACCTTTGAAAAACTGAATGAAATGTATGCTTAGCAGCAAGGTATTTTTACAAACCTGAGGACTGCACAGTAAAATAATGACCACGCAATGTGTGTTCCAAGATCAGGTTTGGAAAAAATTAATGTTAATTTCTGTGTCCTCTGGTTTTGTCTCAAAAAGGTTTTTCACTCATTTGAAATGTTGAAGATGTAAATAATCTGCTATTTATAACATAAAAATTCCATATAGTCTATTTTTTTTCCCATCAAAGTCTGAAAAAAAAACATACACAATGTCCTGTTTTCATTGTGAGGCCTTGTCTATCTTAAAGAGCAATAAGGTCTTTTCAAAGCTTAATAAAACATTTTCTGAAGTCTATACTACATTTTTTGCACAATCACCAAGTTCAAAAGTTTCCATCATGTGGAAGAAACACTTTATGATGTTAGTGTTTTGTGAGTCGCAGTAAGACATCATGCTCTCAAAATAAGTATTTCTTTTAGGCCTGTGGCTTATTTTTTTTTTTTACAGAGAGAATTGTACATACCTATATTTAGAGCTCAACAACATTTTCAAAATTTCAATATTTTAGATTGCTGCATACCCTGGGAACACTGTTCCATCTATCTTTTTTTTGTGTGCAAATGTGATTTATCTGAACCATTAATTTCAAAGAGAAAAATCTGCTTCACAGCTTGGTTCATGTTAAGCCTTTGATTGAGCATGAGTGTGGCCTGACATTCAACATATGTATACATTCACTCATGTCTTAGATCTCAATTTTTGGTGATCTTTTCAGAGCTATCAGTGGCGTGTTTTGACCTTCTTTTAGCTTATATAGATGAATAAACAACAATTTCCAACATATACAGATTATTACTGCGAGTCTGAACCAATTTTTTTAGCAATTTGACCTACGGAGATTTTCAGTTGGATCAAGCGACACACTGGAAGTGGAACTGCCTACATTAGACTTACGACACATCCGCAACTTTCATGGAGTAATTGGGAATATTGTTAATGTACTCGAAAAAGTGATGAAATGATGTTGTGAAAGATGTTTCCGTCAAGCCCTACATAATGTCTTGTGCATTTATAGGTATCTTTCAATCTTGAAACAAAACCTATCTAGGTCAAGAGAGTTTGAGGTTTGATTTCAAATTGGATTTCTTAACACTTAATGAACAAAACATTCTTTGAAGTTAAACATTTTCATTAAAGATTTTCCTTGATCTATTCTTAGAATCAGATGGAAACATTCAGATCATGAATATTCATTTATAATATTAACAAGCTACAATGAACATCATGCCTCTAATATAACACAGACTGTACTCTGTAGTCTAGTAGATCCATCTAGATCTAGATTCTAATCCACGCAGCTACCACAGTTCAACACAAGAGCCAAAGGACATGTAAACATAACATTGTTAGTGTAATGATTGACATCTAAATCTAGCCCTTTGAGTCACCTGGTAGTGACGAGTATCATATCTAAGATCAATTTTACGACTAGATTACTACCTGAAGTAGTAAGCAAGAGGCGTTTACCTGAAGTAAACATGGCAGAAGCAAACTTCTGCCTGCCCAACACGCTGAACTTGACAGAAGGCAACCTGTCAGAGCAATACAAAAAATGGCAACAACAAGTTGAAATCTACATGGAGGCATCAGGCAGCAATCATACTTCACTGCTCTGGACCGCAAGCATTAGAGGTGTTCGACCAGCTCAACTTTGAGGATGAGGAAAAAAAAGACCGACCTGAAGTCGTATATGAATGTCTCAGAAACTACTGTAATGAAGTCTTGCAAACATTCAGATTTTGGAACATACCCGCATCAGAACCGTTCGATACGTTCCTCACTGAGGTGAGATCACGAGCCGACCTATGCAATTTTAAAGAAAAAGAACGTATGATTAGGGACAAGCTGGTTTTCACAGCCAACAAACCCCTTCAGGAGAAGCTGCTCAGAGACAACGAGTTGACACTGGAGAAGGCTATTAGCATCTGCAGAGCCTATGAGCAAACCACCAATGACATGAAAGAGATGAATAAGTCATAAACCAAGATCGAAAAGGTTTCGAATAAATCGCAGTTGAAACAGCAAGAAAGAATGGGAAACCAACGGCAGAATGACTGTAGGTTTTGTGGAAGGAAACACCCATTTGAGAAAGAAAAATGTCTAGCCTGGGGCAAAACGTGCTCAAACTGCGGAGGCCAAAAGCACTTCCGCATCAAATGCAAAAAAGTCAACGCTGTCGTTGAAGAAAACTAGTCTGACCATGACGATGAGCAAGATTCATGGCTGAGTGCAGTTACTACAGGACAACCGCACGCAACTGCTACGTTGCGTATCAATGATAGGAATGTCAAATTCCAACTAGACACAGCAGCTGATGTTAACACAATATGCCAAAAAATGTAAAGAAGGAACAAGTCAGGCCTTCAGGACAGAATCTTGTGATGTGGAATGGCACAAAAGTAACACCTATTGGAGAAGCAGTCCTTGACGTGTTCAACCAGAAAACGACCAAGACTCACAAGGTCAAATTTACAGTGGTGCAGAACTCCCTCACATGCCTATTGGGATTGACAACAGTGAAAGAGTTACGGTTCATTACGATAAACTCAGATCAATTCATTTTCAGAATGAGCACCCAAAATGATACGTACGTCACAGAGTCACATCCTACAATAAAACTTAGCTATGATGACAAACCAGGCGAACTCGGCACAGCAAGACTCTTCACAAGTCAGGACGCAAAACCAAAAGTACTTCCCTGAAGGAAAATACCTTCGCCCTCACGCAGCGAGTCAAGGATGAACTAGAGACTTTGGTCAAAAGAGGGATTTTGGTGCCAATAAAAGAACTAACACCTTGGGTCAGTTAGATGGCCATCGTCGAAAAGTCCAATGGCTCGCTACGCCTTTGCATTGACCCGAGGCCACTCAATGAGGCTCTTCAGATAGAAAATTTCAAGCTTCCCACTTTTGATGATGTACTACCTGCATTTCACAAGGCAAAGATTTTCACCAAGCAGGACATAAAAGAAGCTTTCTGGCACATCAAACGTGATGAGGAATCCAGCAAGCTGACTACGATGATCATGCCCTATGGTCATTTTCGATGGACGCATTTGCCTTTCGGCTTAAATGTAAGCAGTGAAATTTTTCAACGACATTTGACACAGGCCCTGGAAGGTTTAGAGGGTTGCATAAACGTCGCTGATGACATCATCGTAGATGGTTGAGGTGAGACCCACGAGGAAGCAGAGAGAGATCATGAGAAAAACCTCAAAATGCTGAAAGAGAGATGCAAAGACAAGGGCATCAGACTGAACCCCAATAAAGCCAGTGAAAAACAGGAAGAAGTAACCTTCATGGGACAGTCAATTAGCGCCAAAGGTGTTCAGCCAAACACAAGCAAAATCGAGGCCATACTAAAGATGCCGGCTCCTCAGGATATTCACGACGTCCGTCGTTTCTGCGGAATGGTACAATACTTGGCGAAATTCCTGAGCAACATATCCGAAGTCCTACACCCTTTGCGCGAGCTGACAAAGAAAGACACACCATTTATATGGAATAAGAAGTGTGAGCAAGCATTTGGAAGAGTAAAGGAGATGATAACAAGCGCACCAGTTCTCACCTTCTATGACTCAAACAAACCTCTTGTCTTGCAAGTGGATAGTAGCAAGGACGGTCTAGGGGCTGTGCTTCTCCAAGAAGGAAAACCTATCAAGTTTGCATCAAGAGCACTGACAGAGACTGAAAAAAGATGGGCCCAGATTGAAAAAGAAATGCTAGCTATCATTTTTGGCTTGGAGCGTTCTGACCAATACACATTTGGGCAGAAAGTCATGGTTATCAGTGATCACAACCACTGGAGACAATCATCAAAAAGCCACTGAGCCAGGCACCCAGAAGGCTTCAAAATCTTCTGATGAGAGGCGCCAGGTACAATTTCCAAATCAACTGGGCATGTGGAAAATCATTAGTCATCGCAGACACACTGTCCCGTGCATTTATCAAGAGACTGTAAGGAGAGACAGATGCCGACATACCGCAAGGGGTTCCAGGCATTCCAGATGTCATGATGGGCAAAATCAAGATAGAGACCCAGAAAGACTCAACGTTGCAATTGCTCATTAAAACTATTAGAGAAGGATGGCCATGCAACAAACAAAACCTGGCACAAGAACTAGCACCGTTTTTTGAACTTCGGGACACTCTCTCTGCAGACGATGACATTATCCTTAAGGGAGAGAGAATTCTCATTCCAGAAAGCCTGCGCAAAGAGATCAAACAGAAACTACACGCTGCCCACCTGGGATATGACAGCATGATGAGATGAGTTCGAGATACCGTGTACTGGCCGGGGATACACTTTGAAGTAAAAAAATAGCAAACACATGCGAGAGGTGCTAAGAGGCAAAGCCACGTAACTGCAGAATGCCGCTGATCCAGCACAACAAAGGGGCATCACCCTGGGAAAAGGTGGCGACTGACCTGTTTGAAATCCGAGGAAGACTGCCGACTACTTTGCCAACTTCATTGAAGTGGATTTTTTGACATCTCTTTCAGCAGGACAGGTCATTACAAAACTAAAGGGACACTTTGCTCGTTATGGGGTACCCAAGATGGTAGTGACGGACAATGGAACCCAATTCACAGCGGGGGAATTTGCAAAATTCACAGCCAAGTGGGGTATTCATCACGTCATGTCAACATGAGGACACCATCAGGCAAACGACAAGGCTGAATCAGCTGTAAAAATAGTCAAGCGCATGATGAGAAAAGCGATTGCTGAGGGAGAGGACCAGTATGAGGCATTACTTGAGCTCAGATCGACTCCTCACCAGGGAGATTTGCCAAGTCCAGCACAGCTCATGTTTGGAAGAACGACCCGGACCCTCATCCCCCAACAGGCGCTGAAAGGTGGGGGTCAGTAAAACACACAACTCAGAGACAGTTACAACAAAAATTGAAAAGAAAGAAGCAGCCATTGCGAGAAGCTTCAACCGAGGGACCAGACAGTTACCTGAGGTACATGTATCACAGCCGGTATATTACCAGAACCCAGAGAAACCTGAGTGGAAATCAGGACAAATCCTAAAGAAGAAGGGGACCAGGTCCTACGAAGTGCAGGGAGAAAATGGTGGAACCTACATCAGAAACAGGGTCCACTTACGCAGCAAAGAAACACCGTTTCAAGCAGATACTGGAGACGAGGACGAGTCCGCGCTGGCAGATGCCGTGATAGATCCACCATTGGAAAACTTCACAACTGATCTGCAACCAAACGCCATCCCGGCGTCTGTGGTCAGTCCACCATCATCGGATAGACCAAAGCGCGACAGACAGCCACCCAAGTGGATGAAGGACTTTGTCGCGCAATAAATTGGACTTTTCATAAGCTTCTGTTGTGCTGGTGGTCAGTTGTAGGGACTTTGGGATCCAGGGTCACAATAACACCCTCCCAAAGGTCGAGTGCGAGGCATCTCTTGTCTTCATGTGAGTTTATCTATAACTGTTTTTGTTTTCCTTTTTCTTTCCTGATTGTCAATTTCCAAGTCATATTCTGTCGTGATCTTATAGTCATATACCAATTACAATTCTGTGAGTTGAGTATTCAAACTAAGGAGAAGGAAGCATCTTGATGGTCAAGTGCAAGTACGGAACATTATTATTGTTTCTCAATACAAGTCATACTAAGCAAAGACGAAGACTGCGATACAGGCCTGTTATTGTTATAATTGATACTGTACTTTTGTTTTTCTGAGTGTATACACACAGACATGTCGACAAGAGATTGACAGAATAAATAATACTTTCATTCTTCATATCTTGACTTTGTCACTTCATTACGGTTTGTGAACACAAGAACTGATACAGATGTGATCACCCATCAGCTTCTTAAATACTGATCTACCTGTGTAAATTAGTTACCATATAGGCCTCATGAATGGAAATCTTTTTAAAACAAAAAACGTTTTCTACTGAACCTCAATGTGAGAAAGAAATTAGATCTAACCTGATGATGTGTTTGCATTATAATATAAATATGTTAGTATGTTGGATTTTCAAATCTTTATTAAGCTGTGCTTATTCCCAAGTGATTTATAGGATCTATATCTAGTTCTTGATTAATTCGGTATGATTGCAGATATTGGCTCAACTCACCTTTAGCTTTAAAACAGTATCTTTTTTCATTGATTTTGATATGCTGAACACAAGTATGAAGGTTTTATTAGTCGCAAATAAACACTTTTCAAGATAAAAGCATTTTTGTGTTGCTCTAAAAATCCCATTAAACTATAAGTTTCGATTTCTTCAGAAATCATTCAGTTGTGAAGCTTGGCGTGAGGTGGGCCAATCTGTAATTTTACCATTAATTCTAAATAGATCTAGATCTTAAAAGTGCAGTGGTGGTTAGGAACATACGGAAATCCAAGTTTCCCAACCGGTAGACACTTTCTTTAAATTAAAACTTCAAATAAAAGCTTTAAAAATCTATTCAAACTTAAGGCATTCTGTCCTTTGTCTATATTTAAAACCCTTCATCTCTTTGAGTTACACTGCCAGAGTTTGCCCACCCTTTCATCCACTGATCTATACAATCTCATTTAAAATTTGGATCTAGATCTAGATCTAGATCTATAGATAGCCTTACCTTTCAACCTCCTCTCTAGTTAAAATCCTCGCAGTCTAAACAATCGAGAAGAAGTAGCTCTATGTTGGGATTGTGCACCTAGATCTAGATTTCTAGATAATGAATAGACTAGATCTAGATTTTCTTCTAGATTCTAGATTTTCAGTTATCTCATCCTGTAATTGTTAATTTTAAGTTGGCCAAGCTAATCTAGATCTAGATCTAAATCTTTGTAAACAAGAAAAAATTTTAAAACTGAATCTGGAATCTAGAACTTATTCAGCAAGATGAGATATTTTTGATCCTGTGACACTACGTGAAAGGTACAATGGCAAGCAGATCTGAGTACAAACTACACTGTTGGCATAGGTGACATTAGGAGTGGGGTGATTTGGGGGTAAAGGGAGTGTGTAGCATCGATAAAATGTAGTGTAGTCGATAGTCAGAATTTCATAATCCATGACATAGGGAAAATTATCCACGATACGGAACACAATGTAGGCCTTCGGTATGTCTCGGGTACTTCCGTAATTTTTCTGCTTACCCCATAACTATTTTGGTCAGAAAAAGTGGAAACCACAGGTTAATGCGAAAATTTGTGGTGGAAACTGTTTCTCCTATATAGACTGTTTTGTGGAATTTTGTGGAGAAAGGGTTCCCTTATTTTCATCATCATTGCACAAATTCGAAAGTTCATTTTTTTTCTAACCTGTTACCCTCTACAGGGTTAAAATATATAAGAAATAAGATCGTTGGGTGTGACTGTATGTGTGTTGATGCTGAAGAGATTTTCTTATTCTATAGCTGACAACAAAAGTTTTATACTTTTTTTTTAATTCCTTTTAATTTAGACAATTTTGGAATCAAATTATATTAACACAATTCAATTTGCCAATCTTTTGTGCTAAAAAAAAGAGGAGGTTTGACTGCTCTTTAGTTGACTCTATTCTACTATTACATGGCTTTAAAATTGCAATATCTGTTCCCAAAAGTAGTTGATTGTTCTGTCATATATATTAGATATAGATCTTTAATATCAAGCCACTAATGCATCGTTAGGTTAGGCATTGACTAGACTAACTGCGCCAAATGATGGTTATTGCTTCACAGTATTAGGAAGATACTTTGTAAATCTCTAGATCTAGCACTAGCTGTTTCATGTAAACTAAACGAATCGAGGTCACTACTTAGGGCGTTTTGAGACGTAATAGATCTAGGTGTTCTAGATATATCTAGCTAAGTGTAGATACTTGTGGAAAGAATGTCATCAGGTGCATTATTTTAATTACTGTATTAGATACATTTATAGAATAATTTTGGGGATGTCTCATATTAAGTGATTTTTGTAATTATAATAATGAAAAAATGGCAGTTAGAGTAATCTTCTAAGGCCTGAGTCTGTAGCAGAAAGGCGTCGATTTGAGGCCGTAAATTAGGTAAACCTGTCATAGTTTCTTCATTTTTTTGTGTGTATTTTGAAGCCTGAGAATTGTTGACTTGAATCTCAGTAGAGAATTAGCCATGACAGTTGTACGTTGGGACGAAAAGTAATATGGCGAATGGCTTTAGGAACCGCAGAAACGAAAGGACAGAAAAAAGTGACGTATTTAATCCATCGGGTTATCTGTGTGTCTACACTAACCTGTGATATGGAATGACTGGTTTTATTTTAAGGTAATAACTTTAAAAAAAAATAATAATAAAATAAATAAAAAAGGATAATTGGAACAACCGACATTTTCTTACTTTTTTTTGTTGAATTGATTGCTTTTTATTCTACTTTTATGTGAGATGATTTTAAATTTCGGTATGTTTCTAGTAGCCAAGTCTAAAATGATGCAAAAATTGTGTTTTTGCGAGTGTGAAACTACAGTTTTATTTAACTGTCTTTTTTTTTTTTTTTTTTTTCACGCGTAAGATATGATTGACCTAACATTATCCAGGTCTTGGATGACAAAAACTTTTTCTAAGACATGGTTTGGAAATCACAATGACCATCTAGTTTTATTCTAAAGAATTTAGACAGAGAACACTAACACTTGCCATACGCATAGTCAGATCCCTTCGCAAATGGACGTCATCGATGTACGCAGAGTCATTTTTTTTTAAACCAAAGAATGAATAAATTGAAGCAAGGTGGGTGTGAGAATCCTGGACACACGACAGATATTTTAATAATCTTTGATTCAATTATATCGCATATTTCTGAAGACTTGGATAAAAACTGTGGTAGAAAGCAGTCTAAGTTAGTCCGTCATGCCACTTATCTCCTCGCTAAACCTAGAATGTAAAAGTGCAGAAAGTTATATTGAAAGAGCAGGCAGTATGTGATGAGGTATATTTCAACCATGCAACAGAACATTCTCTTTGATGTGTTATAACAAGTGGTAAAATCTGTACCGAAATCAATTACCTTACATATCATTGCTTAAAACCATTTTCATATTTGAGATCTATTGCCTTAGTAAAATAGGCTAGAAACTATGTAGAAGAAAAAAGCCATTTGCTTGCTGTTGAGATTCAATGGTGCACAAAATTCAACTCAAAATCTATGTTTAATCATGGAATAATTTAAAAGGCAAACATGCAGATTTCAAGTATAGCACGATGAATGTTGATGATAATTTGAAACTTTCATTGTTTGCATGAAATGAAGGAAGATGTTCTTCCATTCGCTAATTTGAAATTTTCTTCATCTGTGTAGCAGGAAGAGTCCCCTGTTTTTAAAAAATTCAAAGAAAAACCACCAATACATACACACAAATATAATATATATATATATATATATATATATATATATATATATATATATATATATAATTATATACATATGTGTGTGTATGTATTGGTGGTTTTCCTTTCATTTTATTACATTTTACACACACACACACACACAAATCAAAACTTGAATAATACAGCAAACATTAGAATATTTCAAGTTTTAGACGATTCAAATTGAAAATTGCTCCTTGCAGAAAAAAGAATCACTTCCTTTCAAATGACTGATGAAAAGCTATAACTGTTTTTCATAGTATGTGTCATACAGTCAGTTTGGGACACTTTTGGTGGAATTCAGATTTTCTCCAAAAGCAGGGTGTTCTTGCTTTGGATCTCGCATTGCTTTCTCTTTCGACAACAATAAATTATGTCAGGTTGTAGATAATCTTTGATCTCAAAAACAAATAATTGATGATCCAAGATCTAAGGACATGTGATAAAAGTGCTTCAAAACAGAATCCCCTATCCGCTGATCTGTTTTCCGAACTCTTCCTTCATCAAAAAGGGAAAAGCTTTTCTCAAAGCACTTTGTTGAGGGCGATAAGGGTACTGTAAAATGTTGTGGAAGATAAGCCTCTCCTGAATTATTGGCAGCTTACTTGATTGAAAACAGATCATATTTGTAATCTTGTTATTCGTTTTTGGGTTTGTTTTTCTTTTAATTTGTTTTTGTTTTTGTTTTTTGTATGTTTGTTTCTTTGTTTGTTTTGTTTTGTTTTGTTTGTTGCTTTTTTGTTGTTTTTTACGGGTATATATTTCCTAAATTTTTTTTAAATAAAACAAGTCGGATTTCGCAGAGAAGAGTTTGTTTTGTAATTTGTTTGTTGATTCTTTTTTTTCCCTTAAAAAAGATGTAAACAATTATCAACCCAACACTTTATTTCAAAAGGTGCAGACAGAAAAAGGACTTTTTTTTTTCTGATCGGGCTGCCAGTCGATCTATCTGAGCTGTTAAGTTCCACTCCATGGGCGCCTCCGGTTATATTTATATACACGATATCTAAACACTAACAGAAATCAACGCAATATTTTGTTATTGCTTTTCTAAATTATTATTAAGGAAATGATTAATTATCAATTCATACCGTGTAATTACATGTAATTGTTTCCATTTTTTCACTAAAGGTATGTTTGTTTTAATAACTACCCAAACGAGCTTTACAAAGAAAAGTTGGTCAAGCTAAAATAAACTTCACTTATTCAATTTGTCGTTGTTTCTAACGAGGCAGTCTTTAGGAACCGCAGAAACGAAAGGACAGAAAAAAGTGACGATTTGGTTTTAGTCAGATTAATGATATATAAATTGTTACGCCACATCTCGGATTCTTGCGTCTTTCCCACCGTACGGAATCCGGCGAATGACTTTAGCGAAACAGTTCATAATATCGATAACAAAAAAGGTGTTCAACAACTATTATTATCGAAGTTTTCTTGCCCACTGAAGCTAAGTTGTCAACAAAACGTCATGTGTGTGTACGCTCTATAAGTTTTCCATTCCTATTAAATTATGTAAATTTAAGTTGAAAACAAAACAAGTGTAGAGTATAAGAGAGATTAGAAAGATATGTAAGTAATGCGGGAGGCTGTAACAATTTGGCAGGAGTTCAGAAAAAAAAAAAGTTCGGTACAATCAAAACTGATCTTCATTGTATTAAAACCTCCTCCAATACAGATTTCTTGTTTTTATCTTTTTTTTTTTTTTAAACACTCTCTTTGTATATCTATACGTAATAATAGTTCTCTCTCTCTCTCTCTCTCTCTCTCTCTCTCTCTCTCTCTCTCTCTCTCTCTCTCTCTCTCTCTCTCTCTCTCTCTCTCTCTCTCTTTCTTTTCCACGTGTTTATTTCGTAAACTTTTTGCCTAGGTATTTTTTCCTCCCCACACTACCGCACCCCCCCCCCCTTATTTATTTAAAAAAAAAAAAAAAAACAGACACAGACACATTCTTGATGGTAAAATATACATAATCCAAATCAAACCTCTCATTCCAAGCAAAAAGTCAAAGAGACTAGGAATTTTCCATGGTATTTAATTATAGCTTTCATGATTATCGCTGATCACTCGCTCTTTCTTTTTTTTTTTCTTTCAGTTCCTTCCTACTAAATCTATCTCCAACTCGTTTTGCGTGGTGCATACGCACATACGTTTGTATTTTACCCATTTCATCTTTTATTGTCTCCAACAAAAGTCGCAACCTCGCACTAGCGAGTCTATGATGGATCACAAAAGATACAGTTAGCCTAGCCGATAGAGCACTCGCCTGTATTGTGAAAAGGTTGGGATTTCGGGCCCGAATAGACAGATAATGAGCATCTCTCAATAACTATCCACTAACCTAAGTTACATTGTCATCAAAGCACTATAATATGTAGCACGTTACAAAATCTATGTTTTGTCCTGTAGCACGAATGATCTTGTTGGTTGGCCAACCATTACCACAGCAGGTATCACCTCTGTTTTCATAAACACTTTTTTTAAGTCTAAAGTTACTTTTTCACGTCTAATATTTTAGCATGAGGGTGTGAGTATTCATCCAAAACACATATTTGAATTTTAAATGCCTCTCTCATTATATATGAGCATCACATAATATAATAAAGTTTTTTTTTGTTTATTGATTTATTTATTTGTTTTTCTCAGTTTACATAAAGCAACGGGAGGCCTACCTGTATATAAATTCTTTATCGGCAAAATGCAAACAGCAGTAACATTGGAGTCAATAAGCTTGTCCTTTTTTTTACGCTAAAGAGGCGATTTTTTTAAAGAAACTGTCAAATTGGTCTTTATTTAATACTTGTGACAAAAAGTTAATACAAGTGACAAATTTAACTGTCCTTTTCATAACACCAGCAAGTATGATTCGCATAAAGATCGATTTTTCACAATGCATGAATCCAATGTATGGCTTGCTGTTTTTCTGTTTACTTTGTCACAATCTAAGTTGACTTGGGCCAGCGTATCATATTTACTGCGAAGGTTAAACCCTGAATAATCAATAATTATTATTGTCAGGGCAAAACTTAAAAATAATGGGTGCGCAGTACTAGGATTAAGTAGTACGTGCAATTACGCCGCAGTTTAATGTCAAAATGAGAACAGCTGGGTTCGATTATCATATTTTGATCTCGTTGGTGGCAATATAAAAGAGAAAAAGAAAACTTGCCGTAAGCTTCACGTTGACCAAGAAAAGGAAACTAGGCATCGTGTTTATCAAATTCTTTTCGCTATTCTGAAAAAGATGATACTCTATACATGACTGTCTTTACCGTCGGAATTTGCTCGTTGAACTTATGGGAGTTTTGAAGTTTTGAAGTTTTCCGTTTACGCTTAGTGGAAATCGAGGCCTTAATTGCTAACTGTATTTTGTAAGCACTAAAATGAAGGGGGTTTTTCTTCAACTTCTTATAGATCAAAATTATGATGAACTATGTTTAAAAAAATATAATGGAACAGATGAAAATGAAAATGGGTGGATCGAGGAAAAAATAAAAAGAGTGAGAGACAGAGAGAGACAGACAGACAGACAGACAGAGAGAGGCAGAGACAGAGACAGAGACAGACAGGCAGACATGCAGACAGACGGACAGAGAAAGAGAGAGAGAGAGAGAGAGAGAGAGAGAGAGAGAGAGAGAGAGAGAGAGAGAGAGAGAGAGAGAGAGAGAGAGAGAGAGAGAGAGAGAAAGACTCTGCTATGAATGCATTTCTACAGGTACAAAAGTGTCCCCCGAAAGTGATAAAAGGAAACTTGAAGTAAAATTTAATAATGAGGATCAGTAGTGGTGTCAAGACAAGCGTTGTCTTGAAACACACACGCGCACTTTAAAATTCATTTTTGAAGCATGCGTCCTTCCACAAAAGCATTTGCTAGAGAGCTAGGCTGGTTATATGACGGTTTGGTCCCGTGGATAAATCTGGTGACAGCTTAATTCCATTCCATATATTTAATTTATTATTGTCATTTTTTTTTAAATTGAAACATTGGTCAAATATGGAAGACAAATTTAGATAGACAGGTTAGATCAATATCTAAATTTGCATGAGGCTTGGCATACATTTGTTTTTTAAAGATTTTTATCTAGATCTAATGTTATCAATTTTTAGCAGCTAGTGGTTATAAATGGTAATTCTTTAACCACCCTCACCAAACACATACACATTTGTCACAATCACTGTTCTTTAAATCTAGTGAATGTTGAGTACTGATCTACTCACAAGTTGTGTTTTGGGTTTCGGCAATGACAATCACTTTTACAGATTGCCCAAGCATGACTGTTTGTTTCTTTTTCTATATGGGGTACAAATAAAGTGATAAAAGATATTGTGATCTGTTGATGAGAGATAATATAATTTAAAGTTAGGTTGTTTTCTTAAATTTAAAGTACCGGTATTCTAAATTTGGTTCCATAGCCTGTTTCCGCTCATTGGTGGGTGTGGGTGGGTTGAAATTATGCGCTGAGCTGACATCTACTATTGATTCGCCATTGCCAACAGGAGCGCCGCTGAGAGTTTCAGTAATTAGTGTGTGTGTGTGTGTGTGTGTGTGAATGCCAAGCTAGCTGGTCGAATCTACTCGAATGAAAATCAAAATATACCTAGTTATTAAAACGCTATTTTTGGAGTTTACAGACACATATGGAAGTGCACATTCTTTTGAAATCTTACTGTTAACTGTTGTGCTGAGGAGAATTTATATATATATACATATACATAAATATAGTCTCAGCCTATAATCCGGAA
>JAWDGP010004327.1:0-17500 GCA_033675545.1 Elysia crispata | reverse complement strand
AAACGGCTTTTATAATTTGGGTTTTGTAATCTCTATTGAAGCAAGAAGTTGATTTTGAAATCATTTTATTTCAGTTTTTCAACTTATTTACAATGATTTAAAAAGGAAAAAAAATTAGGGACAGCAATAATCGAGAGTTAAAGCTCTCTAGATCTTGCGATGAAGATCAAGTGATAAAAATTTAATTATACATTAATTATCGTCAATAGTTTTATCGCTATGCAAGGAATTTGTATTTGTTACCATATTAGGGTAGACAGTGTTTTGCTTTCAAGCAAAGAAAATGAGCGCAACCTAATGAGACCAGAATTTACAAAAGAACGGGAATGTATCTGTTGTGATGCTCGAAAACATTCAAACCCATAATTCTCGAATCAAGTGTTAAAAAAAACCATAACCACACATGGCTTTTTGGCTCAAGAAAACTGGCATTAGGAAAACTCAACAGAAAAAATACTGTATCCTAATTAATCTGTTGATATTTCATTTCGATTAATTGACCACCACATGTAAGGACCTTGTGACAATCTGTTCAAAGTCTTTTTGACAATTTTTAATAACTTGTAAAAGTTCACTTGATATACTGTCTGGGCTTGATGCTTTGTCAAATTCTTCTTTCTTATTACTTCTCGGATTTCATGTTTCAGTGATAGTTGGATCAGAAAATTGCGCTTCATAATTTTGCTCAACGACTTCTATGACACAGATCAGATTCCGCCAGAAATCTCCAAATCTTTATGTACAGCACTGCCAAAGAAACCAGGAGCAAGAGAGTGTGAAGTATATAGAACGATGAGTCTGATGTGAACCAAAATACTTCAAAGAATTCTCATGATCGGAGTCAGAAACAAACCAGAAAAAGTAGAGTTACAATGAGGCTTTTTCAAAGGAAAAGGTACAACTAATCAAGCTACATTCTTTGAACTAAACTAAACGAGCTGTGAGAGTACAAAAACGAGGTTAACCTACCGATGCTTTATTGAATACATGAAGGCATTTCACAGAGTACGACATGATGAGATAATCACACAACTAAACAAGTTGAAAAAGATCTACAAGTGTCAAAAACTGGGAACAGACATCAGCAATGCGAGTTGATTGGGGAATTATTTAAAAAAAAACAAAGCGCAGTGGCAGACAAGGATATGTGCTTTCCTCAGACCTTATCTCTTTACATTGAGATGATTTTGCGAAACCTAGAATGATCCTCAGGAAATAAAGGTGGAGGGCACAAACCGTAAACAACTTGAGATACGGCGATAGACCTGTACTAATTGTAGAAAATAAAGAACCCTTGCAATGATTATGAGAAATTGCTGAAGCAGAGAGCACAAAAAAGCGTTAGAATTGACTAGCATAAAGACAGAAATAACAACCGTCAGTCGAAACTATGAGTGTCCACACATCAGCATCTTTATGAACGGGAATAAACTCAAGCAAAGGGATCAGTTCAAATACTAAGGTGCTTCAACATCAAGATTTCCACCCAATACTGAAATTGCATCAAGAATAGTGCAAGCAAAAGAGAGTCTATAGACAGAATGTTATCGGTACTAACAAAAAAAAAACACATCTCCATTCAAACAAGAAGAAGAGTCCTGAGGTGCTATAATGAACCCATTCTGATGCATAGGAGCGAGGCCTGGACAATTTCAAAACATTTACAAAGGAAACTGGAGGCAATAGAAATGTGGCTGCTCCGGAGAATGATACAGATCTCATGGATTGAACAGAAACAAAACGAAACTGCTACGAGAAGCTAGCACAACACGAAATATAATACGAGAACGTCAGGCAATCTTTTTTTTATTTTTTTTTTACCATGTGATGAGAAGAGATAAACTAGAACATCTTGTGATAACTGGAATGATCTAGGTAAAACGCAACAGGGGAAAACAGAGAAAAAAATGTCGGATGGACTAACAAAATGGCTAAAATTAAGAAGAGTGACAGATGCACTAAGAGTGACAAGGGATCGTGATGGGTGGAAAGTCATGATGGCTTGCGCAACATAGCAAGGCATCTGAACCATCGTCTGTTTTGTTTTAGCCATTTAGTATATTTTTCAAAGTAAATTATTTTCATCATCCTTGCGGGCTTCTTCTTGATTTTTATCATGATTGACTCGCGAGGATTCATCGAATAAAAGGCAAAAACTGGTGCGAATCAATGTGAATCAAAACTTATTTTTTATATTTTAATGAATGGACTGTTTTTCTATCAAAATAGCGTTTAGTAGTGCAACATTTTAGACCCTTTATTTTTTAACCTGGAGAAACTTCCAATCTTAAAGGATTATTTCCCATTAACTTCTTACCATATAAAAGACAGGAAATTAGCATCTCAGATCGAAAACTATTTATAGACATACTTCACATGCGTTGGTGGTGCTTTGAGCATGACCTTGACATTGTTGTTGATAGTATTGTTGTTCATCCTGGAACAGTTTGTTTCGACCTTTTTTTTTTTTGCTTTGTTTTTGGTTTGTTTTCGTTTTTTCTATATTATATTTTTTATTACTTAACCAATTAAAAAAAACAAAACGTATTGGTTTTATTTAGAAGTCGAATGAGTCATTTGACAAATTGTTACTCTCCAACTTAATTAGAGTAAAAGTCAAAAAATTCAATGATTGCATTATGCAAGAATACTCCATCTTCTTTTCGCTTTTCTTATAAAAATGTTACTGTTCTCATTACCTAGTAGATCTTTTCTACTCCTCAGGCCGCACATTGGCCCACCCATCATACGCTTCCTTGACGAAGATGGAGGTAACCATATCTTCACACGACAGTTTACCCTCTGCAGATGATGGTGACATTGGTATGAAATAAAAAAGAACGTTTGAAGATGGAGGTGACCATATCTAAACGTCCATTATCATGTTAGTTCGAATAAATGGGCAACTACGAATTTTCTTTAGGCAATTTTTATTCATTAGTCATGTGGCCATAAATAGATGGAATTTAATAGTTTCTTCAGCCCTGAATTGTTCTTTTTTTGTTCCTTTTTTGTATATTATAATGCCTGAAATAACAAATTCATATGAGAAATTTCTAAAAAAAAAACATACACTAAGCCTTGTAAAATATTATAATAGACAAGAAATTAGGTTTTATAATTATGATGCACAAATCTTTAATTCACTAAAATCTTGTGAAAACTAATCAACAGCATTACATAGATTTATTAATAAAAACTGCCACAGCTTACAAAAGATAAATAGCTTTAATTCTCGGAATGTTCTAAATAATGAAATCTCAATTTTCTATTGCAATATTTCTTACCGTTTTTTTATGCTCTAGTCTCAAGATTAAGAAGTAATATTCACCTCTTGTGATCTAAAAAACGAGAGCAGACAAATCTTTGAAGGTTCACTAATTTAAGTTAAAATTAAAAAAAAAGTTTCAATTTCGAGTTAGAATTATATCCATAAGCAGTTTAAATATGAAGTAAGTGTCAGGCATGTTAATAATGGTAGTCACCAATATTCTTCTTATCTTCAACATTCTAAGCTTCATTAGAAGCGCTCATGATACTTAGCACTTGCAATAATGTTCAACAGTTGCGCCATGGTCTTTATAACGTGCTGCCACAGATTATGACATGACTCCATGCGCACACTTTAGATTACCTGAACTGATTTCTAGATTATCTGTTCTCTTAACTCACAAGCTGGTGGATATCATCAGTTCAGGCTGATCTCAGAACATTTTTTGATATTAAAAAAAATATTTTTTGTTTGTTTTCCAAGGTAGATGTGAAAAGTCGAGGTCCCAAACTCAACCACGAGGATAAGATTGAAAGTGTTTGTACGCAACAGCCACCGACTTCACAAGAAGATTTTTCTTAGAATGATCTCTTTGATCTCTCTAATTCACCAATGCTAGTTTTCATTGCCATACTTTAGAAGAAATACAGCACTAAGAAATGTTCTATACCCACTGCAAGTCTATGTTTTTCCTTCAATTTATTATCGTCCTAATCAGCGTCATTGTCATGAATATTATCATCGTTATCATTTTTATTACAACCCCCGTCACCCAAAACAGCATAATTGACATCATCCTACTTATCACGGTAATTATCCGTAGCAGACACGATGCACAACGTGAGTTAACAGTAATTGTACACGTAAATCCACTATCGCAAGCAAGGAATGGTTTGCCATCCTTACCAGCAATAAATTTTTAAAAGTTCATGTCAGAGTCTTTATTTCTTATGGCGGCTGCAGTTTAAACAATCTATGTCTAAAGATGCATTTATAATTTTTTTTCATATAAGTGGGAAAAAAAAAGTCGAGAAAAAACAGAGTTAAGGCTGTTGCTGAACGTCATTGCTAGCGCAGACTGGGAACCAATCAGTTTCTGCTCTCACCTCTTTTTCAGCATAGACTACTTTGATCAAAGTCATCTGTTCGACATAGGGCTTTAAGTAGATTTTGTTGAGGAACTCCACTGCAAACTTCACTATGGGGTCATCATGGTCCAGAACAACTTTCTGACGACCTTTTGCAGCTGAGTCTGGTGTTACGAGCTTCAGAAGCACTGTGAAGCCGAATAGAGCGCACAACTCGATCTTTAACCTCATCTACGGGTGAGAGAATTAAAATATTTAAAAAAAGGAGCATGGGAAATATATCACTATTTTTGTTGTTTTTGTTGTTACTGTTGTTGTTGTTGTTGTTGTTGTTGTTGTTGTTAATGCTGCTGCTGCTGCTGCTGCTGTTGTTGTTGTTATTGTTTGATCCATTATTGTGAATAAAGTGCAGGATTGAAATTCTCTCTTTCAAATATTTCTCTGGCTTTACAGCCAAAAAAATCATCAAGATTCCAACTATCTCAATTAGTGATCTGTTCTTCCAGGTATCATAAAATCCAATGATCTCTACTAAAATCGATTCTTTGAATCCAATGGGTTTGTTATTGTTTTTTTTTTCTTTTTTTTTGGTAATGTTTTTTTTTTATTATCTATTAGTGTCTATTCCCAAGAGCTAAAGTCCTTGAAAATCAATCCGAATTTTCCCTTCAATAAGATTTCTTGTGATTCTTCTCCTCATTCCCGAGACTTGATATCGCTGGCCTGCACTCAATGACATGCCATCTGTTGGTCTCTTTGTATTGGGCATCGACAACCAAGGCAACTCATAATACTCTCATATACTACATAGCAGACTAGGTGAAAAATGTGGATGATGATGATGATGATAATGAAGATTGGAGATGATAATGGAATTATGACGGCGAGCATGATGACGATGATAATGATGGATGATGATGATGATGATGACTATGACGATGAGGTACATCCACCTGTAAACTTACCTTATCAATTTTACTTAAAGAGCAGAATAGAAATGTTTTTAGAGGCCACTGTTCTATTTTCTACTGCAAGATTAGTCTGTGTAAATAAAAGAAAGGGCCAGAACCCCTATCTTTTAAATGCAGTTTGTTATACGTATATCAACCAATTGTAGAACTTAACGTGGCAGTCCGTCCTATTTCAACACATCATAATATTTATGGCGTGATTTACGAATCTTTCTCGGGACCATAGTTGGCTATAATTTTGTTTTAGTTGTAGTTGTTGTTTTTTTGTTTTTGTTTGTTTCTTTGTTTGTTTGTTTTTTATTATTGTTGTTGATATTGATCTTTTCTGAGCATGCATACTCTTTTGATGTAAAGCCATCTGAGTGCAGAATTGGGAGTTTCCAACTTCATTCCAAGACCCAAAAAGCCATAAGAAAGCTCAATGCAAATACCGAGTGGTAAAACTCTGACAAGTCATGGATAGTTTTCTTAGATGAAATCGATTCTGGCCAAGATTCTGTCAACTAAATAAGGTGACAGAAAAACAGGTTTTAATGACAAGAATGTCATTTTATTATACACGAAGGAAACGATTCGCATAATGCAATCTGTGACTCGACCAGGCCGTATTAAAACTTAATCATTGCTTGTGGAGAAGATGTGCGCATTCATCGCAGAATATTGTCTGATAATTTTAAGAAACGAGTAAACAATGCTGAAAGAAAAGCGACCCTTATTGAAAAAAATCAGAATAGAATTATTTGAAGAATAAAAACTTTTAAAATATTCAATCTTCACTTGAAACCGGAATGTTTTATAATACTTATCTTGCAGAATTTAATTTTTTCATTGTTTTTTTAATCCTATTATTTCTGACAAAATCTTGCATAGTTCCAAAGTCTGAGAAAAGAGCATTCTGGAAGGGAAAATGTCAGAAAATGGAAGCAGAGGAAGATTTAAAAGAAGATGGAATGACGAAATTGGCAGCGGTTTTTAGGGGCAGGCCTAACAACAGCTATGGACTGGGACCTTTACAGAGAATCCATCAAGAAGGCAACATTCCTAAAGAAGCATGATGCATGGAGGCAAAACAATTGTACATAGCTAGAAAAATCGAGGATGTAAAATACTATGATGTATTGGTAAGGTGGCGAACTGCTCCTTGTGAGGATTGTAAACCGGGTCTGGGAGTTAATGTTCTGTTTTAGTGGTCCCCATAAATATGTTCTTTACTTTCAGAAAAAACCTTTTAAATACATCACGGCATCAACCAATCTCAACGTGTGCTCGTCGAATTCTCTCTCTCTCTCTCTCTCTCTCTCTCTCTCTCTTTCTGTGTCTCTGTCTCGCTCTTCCTCTTCTTCTCTTTCTCTTTCTCTCTCTCTTTCTCCCTCTCTTTCTCTCGTTTTTTCTCTTCCTCACTTTCTCTCTCTCTCTCTCTCTCTCTCTCTCTCGCTCTCTCTCTCTCTCTCTCGCTCTGTGTGTCTCTGTCTCGCTCTTCCTCTTCTTCTCTTTCTCTCTCTCTTTTTCTCTCCCTCTCTTTCTCTCGTTTTTTCTCTTCCTCACTTTCTCTCTCTCTCTTTCTCCCCCTCCCTCTCTCGCTCTTTCTCTCTCTGCATCTCGCTTTAGGACAACAAAGTTTGGGTTGTAAGCTAAGTATCTACCTGCAATATCACAGTAAGTCATGTTCGCAAAGATGGTTTCAATAAAATTTGGAAAGCCATTTCCAAGGTATTTATAATTATTTTGCCTTGCCACGGAATGATGTATAGTGCAAGCATGAATCGCTGTTGTATCCGACCATGTCGGGAGGACAACTTCTGTAAAGGAAAAGGACCATGACATACTTCTATCCACCCGAGACATTCCTTGTACATCTTTCGGTGATCAGAAACCTGAGAATTCAAATTTCTCTCATATGTGTCGTCTAAAAGACATTTTGCCTGTTATCGGTAGAGTAGAGTTTTCAAGTGAAAAATCAAACAAATAAGTACTTTTCTTCACGCAGCCTTCATTTGGTGTATCTCACCACCGAGATCATAAAATCCACTGTAGAATCAACTTTAAAAGCTAGATCAAAATTCGTGAAACACCACATACAGATTAAGTTCCATGATCAATGAAGATGCAAGGGAAACCGAAGATGTTTGAGAGAGATGAAAAAAAGTATATAAAACAGTCACCAACTAGAATTCAAGAACAATGAATTAAGTAAAAACAATTTTATTTGACATAGAAGACGTTTCGCCTTAATGACTTCGTCAGTAGTTTAAAAAAAACATAGGGAATGCGATTTAGCCATGCGTCCCGTTCAACAATCACATGCTTAAGCAGTGGAGAAAAAGCTAACGCTGTAGCACGATGCTTCTTGTTGGTATAACCTTCATTAGCCCTCCTCTCTACTGAAGCCGCTTTTTTATGTGTGTGGATATCGGCAGTCAAAGACCAGAGAACTTCATTTAGGTACATTGAGTGGATTGGGAGGAAATAGCGTAAATAATCGCTGCTTTCCTTTACAATACTACAATATTATAATAGAGTGAGCAAATAACTCTAAAGACGAAGTTATTATTTATATGAGATAAAGAAGGAAATAAAAGATATTTAAAAGATCAGTAGAACAGTAGTCAGGGAAAGATGGAGATTATCAAGAAACTTTACAGCTTAAGTGCAAAATAAATAGTTCCTAATCTAGAAAGGACTAGTCGCAATGTCACTAAAGAAATCTCCGTGAACGTTTTGCAAAGAGAGAGAGAGAGAGAGAGAGAGAGAGAGAGAGAGAGAGAGAGAGAGAGAGAGAGAGAGAGAGAGAGAGAGAGAGAGAGAGAGACAGACAGACAGACAGACAGACAGACAGAGACAGAGACAGAGACAGAGACAGACAGAGACAGACAGACAGACAGACAGAAGACGGATGAGAGGAAGAAGAAAAAGAAGATGGGATGAAGTGAAAGAATGAAAGTTTCTCATGTCACCTAAGGCTATGTATTTCGGTGTAGAACAGTGGAATTTGGTAGAATAGAGTGGATTTTGGTAGATTTCGGTAAACAGCAGTTGGTTGATTTCATAGATTTCGGTAGATTTCGGTAGGTTTGGTGGATATACGTAGATTTAGGTAGATTTCGGCGGATTTCGATAGATTTTGGTAGATTTCAGTATTCAGCAGAACCCCTCCCTTTTATTTTCTTTTAGTACTATTATTTTTTTTTTTTGGGGGGAGGGGGGGTGAGGGCAGTTTCATCTTGACTGTCTTGCTAATCTATGCACGTCTATACCACTTCGTTAACTGGTCTCACGATAGTAAGAACACTTTTAATCTTTCCAATAAGAACCTCTCATTTCTCCTGCTCCATATTCCTCGGGAACTGTTTTCGGCTATTTCCGCCAGTAGCTTTAGAGCTTTCATTCTTATGTTGCCAACAATTGAGAGTTTATTCAGAAGGTCGTAGACTGATGACCATAATTATGTACCCTCTAACACCAACCTCAATGGACACCACCACAGCTTTGTAGCCGGCACCGTCTAGCTCTTTGCTCAGGTTCAGGTATTTCTCTCTTTTATAGATGTGGGCCTCTTCCATTCCGTTTTTGTATGGATCATGCTCCACCATGATCAGTTGTTGTGTGGAAGTTGAACGGATCGCAATATCAGGCCTTAGTCTAGTTTGTTTTATTACACCAAAGTGATGTCTCATTTTAGAAAATCTACTGAAATTTTCTCAGTCATCACACCCGACTAGTAGGCATTCTCTCTGGTTTGTCGTCTTGACCAACATTCCGTGCCTATGACTTAGCCCCTCCGTTTGTTGTGAATATCAACGCTTTGGTTTTAGGGAGGGTAGTCTCTCCTTCAGTCGTGCTTATGATAGCGGTAAGTCCCTGAAAGACTCTTGCATGTCTCCATGTGTGTCGAGAGTTGAGAGAGGGCGATATTTCAATAGCTCAAAGCATGTTATGTGGTCTGTCTGGCTTGGCATAGCGGGCATTTTAAATGAAAAATCTTTCCTGAAGAAATATTATGCGCGTCCTGTTTCATTGAAGGGCAAAAGTGCTCTTTTTTTTCTCATCCAAGTCACCATTGCATCATTCAATCTTTTCAGCTTTTAACTATCAGGGCGTGCGAGAAAGATAGCTCAAGCTTCGAAGCCTACACAAAAAGCTTAAAGTGTATCATGGACAATTTCAGCGTGCGCTATTATTTTTCTCTTTTAGTTCCGATAGTTCAACTCTAAAATCAACATGTTTAAAGTTTGAGCCTGATTGTACAAGATGTTGTTTTAAATTCTTTTGCAAAGGCACTTTACTTCATTTCTTCACTTCTTTATTTTTTTTTCGGGCATAAATTTATGTGCCCAGCTGATAGATATTATCAGTATGATAGTGTTAGAGCCTGTTTCTAACAATCAATATAGACAAAATAAAAAAAAAAAAAATATATATATATATATATATATATATATATATATATATATATTGAGCCGTAACTCTTGACATCTAGTTGGAAATTTGACGGCAAACCTAATAAGTTGTTCCCCACAAAGTGCTGTGTCAGTAGTGATACAACGGACCTGCTACGTTGCATTCTTGTAAGTTATGCAAAGTGTATACAATACAAGATGATCTGAACCAGGGACGTTAGACACAATATATTGAGAGTTCAACCAGGGACGCTAGACACAATATATTGAGAATTCAACCAGGGACGGTACACACTATATATATTTAGAGTTCAACCAGGGACGCTAGACACAATATATTGAGAGTTCAACCAGGGACGCTAGACACAATATATTGAGAGTTCAACCAGGGACTCTAGACACAATATATTTCTTGAGAGTTCAAACAGGGACTCTAGACACAATATATTGAGAGTTCAACTAGGGACTCTAGACACAATATATTGAGAGTTCAACCAGGGACTCTAGACACAATATATTGAGAGTTCAACCAGGGACGTGAGACACAATATATTGAGAGTTCAACCAGGGACTCTAGACACAATATATTGAGAGTTCAACCAAGGACGCTAGACACAATATATTGAGAGTTCAAACAGGGACTCTAGACACAATATATTGAGAGTTCAACCAGGGACTCTAGACACAATATATTGAGAGTTTAACCAGGGACTCTAGACACAATATATTGAGAGTTCAACCAGGGACCCTAGACACAATATATTGAGAGTTCAACCAGGGACTCTAGACACAATATATTGAGAGTTCAACCAGGGACTCTAGACACAATATATTGAGAAGTTTCTCGGGCGCAGCAACAGCCCAGTTTTGTTTCTACAAGGAACTTGTGCCACGCGCGGCCAGTCTATTTCTTTCTTCAGATCCGGGCGGTAGAGAATCAGCAGACACCGTTTTTACTAAGGGTTGAAGAAGGAAACACCCACCTCAATAATATTGTACTAACCGATGTACGCAATATCCACCCCGTGAAAGCTCTCACACTCTCTGGCTCAACGAAATAGCGTTATCGACCATCGAGCTGCCCATACTAAAAGAAGCTAACAATGCGAACCACTATAATTCTTGTGAAGCCTGACCCGACGCAAGAGTGTAGCTTGTGAGGCAGCCAAGTCACCGGGAGGGAAGAGGCTCTAGCATGTTAAAGTTAATAGCAATCTAGCTCTTTTAACTTTTAATCATTGTAAGAACAGAACTGCTTAAAGCGCACTTTTTGTTCAGCCCTCAGGCCCACATATAAAAAAGTATTTATGTGCCCTATGTCAAATGATTAAATAATAAAGCCCACTTTTAGATTTTCTGCAAACATTTCTTTCTATCGACTGCTGGACCTGTTCATTGTAATCAGCTGGACGATGTCCGGTTTGTATTAATTTGTACAACACGTCAGTCAACGAAACATTTATAGCTGCTAATTAAAGATATGGGAGTGAAATAAATACAGAAGTAGTCCCAATAGACTTTAGAAAAGCAGTGGTGGATTTAGAGACCTATCTAGAGATACACAGTGATTGAGAAAATTCTCTGATGGAGTTGACAAAACAAGTAACCATTAACCGAGGTCAAACAAAGAAACGAGAAGGAGAGGAAAAAACCAATCTGTTTAAAGTCTTAAATGAAAGCATGTAACAAATAACTCATTTGAGAGTGAAACTTATAAAAAAATGAATTCTTTTCATGCCGTCTGGTTTGTAAATTAGACCGACCTACTGTTTTATCTGAGTTTATAGTATCTTAAAGTTTCAATTCTAATAAGTCAAAGATGTAGGTCTGTATTATCTAAACATTAGATAAACTTTCAGCAAGTTTTGTTTTTTAATATATGGAGCCGTCGTCTTATTGTATTTACAATTTATGAATATATACATCAATTATACATATGTTTTATATATTTGTGTATATGTGTGTGTATGTATTGAGGGAGAGAGATATATAAAGATAGATAGAGGAGATGAGACGCTAGAACTGGCTTTCTTATTCACTTTGTTTCGGGAAGTCTCCTCAATATCAAAATGTTCAGAAGCTTAAAAACTATTTATATTTTCCTTAAAAACAGTGTCTCAGAAGTGACTTTATAGCAGCATTCACTATCCTAATCACCACTTGGCCTCTACAGCAAGTTTTGTGAGCAGTAGGGAGTCACACACGACTGTCCCCGATTCAAGATTCATTCTTGATGTATTTTTGTTAACGCTTTTGAAAAATCACTTGCGACTATTTGTAGAGAGAGGGCGCCAATCTTTGTTTTTGTTCACAACAATCATGGTAGGCTATAGCTCAGGCATGAATTTCGATCCGATGAATTTTGCTTATTTGCAAAATTCTTGAAAATTATCTATGTTTCTAACAGCAATTTTAAGAAAGAAGATGTTAAAAATTAATGTAGACAGACTGATAAGGTAAACATTGTCGTTTATCTATACGGTTTGTTCAAAGACAGAAGTGCCGAAAGACAGAAACTGACTGGCTGATGGTGAAATTCTTACTTCACCAATTCTAGATTCCACAATAATAAAACTTTGATTGAACAGTTAGGTTCCAGACAGCTAAGGTTAAAACGGTGCTATAAAAACTGACATAAAATGTGTAGTGTGTTAGCTGTGTTGACATGCAGAAATAATTTAAGTGCTTAGACCATTGCTTTAAATTTCCTTTCCTGCGCGAACGGCTAATAAAACGGTTAACGGTAGAATTATCATAATTGTAATGGCTGTACACATAATGAATTTACATTTATCCTTTACTCAGCATTATGACTGTGTTGTGTGCTTTTTTTTTCACCGAATCTTTTTTGGGTTTTGGCTTTCCTGAATAAAAAAATAAAATTGTGATAGCACTGACAGAATTATTCCTCATATTATTTTATGTTTGTACTCATATCGAATAAACAGCAGCTGTACTTTAGACAGGATCATGACTGCAATCTTCTTGTAAACATCGACAAGAAACTACTGTAAAGGACGTAAAAGTAATAAAAGGGTAAGCGAGGCCTTGTTTTCGACCAATTCCTGTAATATTGTGCGGATAAAATAATATGTGAGGATTGGTCGAACAGCTCCATGTGTTTAGAGACTAGTGGATCTGAATTTGCGCACAGTTTTCTTTTATATCAGATGCCCCCCCCCTTTTTTTTAAGCCATAGAAGACATTGTCAATTGAGCTGAACGAAAACCCAGTTTGGCACATAGCCAAGAAACATCGAGTTACATCTTCAAAGTTTGGACGAATTCTAAACTGGGAGTGGAAAAGCGTCAGGTTGTATTAATTACTTGGTAAAGTAAGTTTATTATCAAAGATAATTTTCCTCTGCAGCAAAAACTTATGGTATCGACAGTGATGCATGGAAAAATGAATGTTCAGGTGGTCATGTAATCAAGCGGACTGGCTGTTTTGTTCATCCCGAACCTGTTTATTTGGCAGCTAGCTCAGACCACATCTCTGAGAGGAAATTTGGCGTGCTTAAAGATGAAGGGCCTGGGATAATATTGTTACACCAGACATCATAAAAGGAATTTGCCGTGAAGTTATTCGAAACTACCACAACTACAGCTCAACCATTAACGTTACTACTATTTTCAAATTTTGGGAAATGGTGGCAAACGCTCAGATTGAATTTGGAGACTTTAGTATGTTGTTCAGTCCTAATAACTTTTTTGTAAAGACTTATTTCAACGGTGATGATTGGAATGCATTATTCAGTCTTAAGTTTCTAAAGCCACTAAGTTGTGCCCAAAGCTGTTTAACAGCAGGATCTGTAGAGGTAGAAGACTTTTCCAAAAGTTATTAAAGTTTATGAAAGAGCTATCACCAAAGATTTTTTTTTAATATTGAGTAGAATTCAATTCATAAGCGTGGGTAAACAAGATTGGTGTTTGTCATGTTTTGTGATAGAGCAAAGTCTGTATTAGCAATAAAGGTTCAAATGTTACCTTCATTCTGGTATTGAATTTGAAATAGGCTTTAAATTTTTAACTGACGCATGAGTGCAAGATCGATGGTAAATTGAACTGGTCTAAGGACCTTGCGGGTCAATCTATTATTTTGTTAATTAATTAACTTTTTAAAACTGTATTTGTACACGAAATACGATGATCAGTTTATTTCTTCTCGCTGTCGGTAGTCAGCAATGGTTGAAAATAGTTCCGTGTGCAAAATAATTTGGGTTTCGAGAATCATGTCACATGCAAGCTATTAAGTGAAGATTTGTACTTTCACAATATAATCCTTTGTATGCTATATGGAGGGAACATATACATATTGAATATATTTCAATAGTAAATACTGAGCAACTGCAGTCTGTGTTTTGATCCATTTTATTTGCAGTGATTAGCGTAGCCAGTTCGAGCAAGGCCTTCTTTTTTGTTCTATTTCATACTCTTGCTTCTTCGCCAGTGTTGTAACTTTATTCTTGCGTGAGCGAAGTTGTGCCTTTTTTTCTCTGCGTGTAAAAAAAATATTAAACTTTAGAGATTTAATTACTTCCTCATCTAAACTAAGTAGAATAAGTCGAGCACACTTGCTAAAATAGATCTCATTTTGATTTAAGCTTAGACGGACAAGATCTTCTGATATCTCAACTGTGATGTCAATTTAGTTTATATCATCGTCATGACCAACAACATATTTATATACATCTTTAAACATTTTTTTAATTGTACGGTTGATGTTTCCTTTTTTTCTTCACTGTTCTCCAACTGGCCAAAGGTAGTTTTCACCGTTTGTAACCATCTCTCTTGTTGATCGTTTTGCTTGTTGGGAAAACAATTTGCCTCTTACAATCTCATTAATTGGATTTAAAAGATCTCAAAATATTGTACTTTATATATGGATTTTCAGGTTCAAAAAATCTTGGCTAAACGCCCAACACTACACAATACACTTTACAGTATCGGCACTAAGTGCAATGTTTAGTACATAAACACACTCTGTCTCTCGCCCGTGGGAGGGCGGGTTTAAAATGATATAAATAAGCATATGTAGCCGAAGAAAATCCGTTTTACACCAGTGTTGTTATTTATGAGACATACATTCTAATGTCTAACACCTGCACTGTTTACTCTTGTGAGGAATATTCTGCAGTTCTATGTCAAATAGTGCCAGTTGTCTATAACTGCTAGGGAAAACCACAATATTTAACTTGCTGTTTTTGCCAACAAGAGAAGTATCCTTTTTGCATTGTCTATTTGTTTATTTGTGTGGTATCCTACATGGCAATATGTATTTTACCTCAGATCAATTTTTTTTTCATTTTGGAATATTTTATTCCATTTCTTGTAAGGCCTATTTTTGCCTGCAAACACTCCAAGAGTACTAGTTATATATGTATTGATAAGCTCCGGAATGGCTAGTTGTATGAGTTCGAATCGAGCCTAGGATGAGGTTTGTAATCTTGTCAACTTAAATAATCAAAATCACTTTCAACCTTTGCCTATTTTAGATAGATGAATTAAAAAATCATACAAAACTATGTTGATATGTATTCAATACGTCACTGTGATCCTGAAACCAATAAACGCAAAAAGCTACTGTTTAAGTAAAAGAAAACAACAAGAACAAGAACAGGAATACCAAGAAGAAGAAGAAGAAGAAGAAGAAGAAGAAGAACAACAACAACAAGAACAACAACAACAACAACAACAACAACAACAACAACAACAACAACAACAACAATAACAAAAACAACAACAACACCAACAACAACAACAACAAGAAGAGAAAGAAGAACAACAGAAGAACAACAAGAGGAACAAAAACAACAAGAAAAACAACAACAACAACAACAAGAGGAACAAGAAGAAGAAGAAGGGAGGGATAAGGATGCGGGGGAAAAGGCGGGGGAAGAGGAGGAGGAGTAGAGGAGAAAAGGAGACGCAGAAGAAAGAAAAAAAAACAATAAGACACCAAAAACCACCTTCTCCTTCCCCATACTGCCGCCTTTTCTTGAATTATTCCTGTCAGTCCCTCGCCAATCCTGTAAGGTTTGTCCTTTTCGCTTGTGAAGAGAGATTCATTTGTTTCTTCTCTCTACTGTCCAGTTCAAAACTAACACTTAACCACAGTTTCGTATCTCTTCACTCTTCTGCTATCTGCTTGAAGTTTCTCCACTTTCCCTTGAAACCACCTTTGCCTCTTTAGATACTATGTACCCTACCCCCCCCCCTCAAAAACACGTTGATTTCCAAGCCCTTGCTCCAATGCTCGCTTATACCTCCCTCTGCCTCACAGAAGAACCCTACTTTCATTCATTGATACATCCTTATTCTTCCTGTACTTTGCAATTCCCCAAACCTTTCACAGCCTTTTACACACACACACACACACAAGAGAGATAATTCCACCTCTATTAGGGAGGGCGTTGCTATTTAGGAGACTAAGAAATTAGAATTTTACAAAGACAAAGCATTGTTCAAAGAAAAAAAATTCTCGGTTTTGTTTTTTTTTTTCTTGTCTTTGCAGCGTGGCGAGTTATTTCAGGTGGGCTGGAAATATAGATCTACACGATAATATATTTAAATTAAAAACTTCATAAACACACCTACGGCAGTTAGAGGCCCATTGCGAATGCACCAAAGACTCAGATGCAGAAGCAAAGAGAGAGCAGTCAGATTCGGAAGCGACTTGTAGCATCACATTAGGCCATAGAAAGTTTAGCAGGTTCTACTCCACAGAAAAAGATTCTTTCATGGCAATGGACCACAAGCCTTCAATAGCACTATTCGGGCCAAGATAGAGAATGGTCATGACGACGTTGTATTTGTTCTAAATTCTCTCTACTCATTACTACTCATCACATTTTGGTCACTTTGGAAAGCAGTGCATGTCACTCCAATGATGTGTTGGGACTGTGTTTTCATTATTAATTATTATCAAATTCAGGAGCCATAACTGACTGGTCTTGTCTTTGTATCTCTTTTCTTAAAACTTGACGCAGGTTACGACTCACACACCGGACCAGAAATTTGCAATCTACATGACATTGGGAAATAAAGACGTACAATACAACCTTCTCTTCATATCCGGAGCTTTGGACTAAGTAAGAAGGGGAGAGAGCATTTGGTAGAGCTGAAAATGGAAGTCCCGTACCATTCTCAAACGGAGCCGATACGTTTCAATTGTGGCAAATGTTTTAGAATTGTCTTAAGTCTCATCTGCCCCACCACCTGGAAAAGCCCTCAAGGCACGTTGGACACAACTGTCCCAGCTTATAGACGGACTTTAACCTGTCTTTGACTTTTAACTGTGTCGACTCTCTCTCTCTCTCTCTTTTCAAGAGAAAAATCATACATGGGTTAAGAAGTTCAAGGTGCTTTTTTCCTACATTACTTTGCCTTGAATTATCACAATGTTACATTTATAGCAGATCCTATAGAAACAAGCCACGATAAAAGAATGCCCTAGTTTTACCAAAAAAAAGCATAACGTGTATGACTTTCAATGCACCCTATTTGCACCGATCCTCCGCTGGTCGTAGCTCATCTGACTTCAACCCAACAGCTGAGTAACTTTTCAACTCTGGTCCCCATGAATGGACCCAGTTCTCGTCTCCCGTGAATATTCTGCAAAAAAAAAAATGATGACATGCACGATTAAGACGACGAAGAAAACTTGAAGTGCGTGCCACCCTTTGGTCCTTTTCATCCTGGCTCAGAAAATGGGGCATCTATTTTGAAAACCTCATTGTTTTGTGGATTTTATAGGTCAAAATTCTGTAAATTG
>JAWDGP010004326.1:0-11428 GCA_033675545.1 Elysia crispata | reverse complement strand
TAGTTGTAGTTGTAGTTGTACTTGTTGTAGTTGTAGTTGTACTTGTTGTAGTTGTAGTTGTAGTTGTACTTGTTGTAGTTGTAGTTGTAGTTGTACTTGTTGTAGTTGTAGTTGTAGTTGTACTTGTTGTAGTTGTAGTTGTAGTTGTACTTGTTGTAGTTGTAGTTGTAGTTGTACTTGTTGTAGTTGTAGTTGTACTTGTTGTAGTTGTAGTTGTAGTTGTACTTGTTGTAGTTGTAGTTGTAGTTGTATTTTTTGTAGTTGTAGTTGTACTTGTTATAGTTGTAGTTGTAGATGTACTTGTTGTAGCTGTAGTTGTAGTTGTACTTGTTGTTGTTGTAGTTGTAGTTGTACTTGTTGTAGTTGTAGTTGTACTTGTTGTAGTTGTAGTTGTACTTGTTGTAGTTGTAGTTGTAGTTGTACTTGTTGTAGTTGTAGTTGTAGTTGTACTTGTTGTAGTTGTAGTTGTACTTGTTGTAGTTGTAGTTGTAGTTGTACTTGTTGTAGTTGTAGTTGTAGTTGTACTTGTTGTAGTTGTAGTTGTACTTGTTGTAGTTGTAGTTGTAGTTTTACTTGTTGTAGTTGTAGTTGTAGTTGTACTTGTTGTAGTTGTAGTTGTAGTTGTACTTGTTGTAGTTGTAGTTGTAGTTGTACTTGTTGTTGTTGTAGTTGTAGTTGTAGTTGTACTTGTTGTAGTTGTAGTTGTACTTGTTGTAGTTGTAGTTGTAGTTGTAGTTGTACTTGTTGTAGTTGTAGTTGTAGTTCTACTTGTTGTAGTTGTAGTTGTAGTTGTACTTGTTGTAGTTGTAGTTGTAGTTGTACTTGTTGTAGGTGTAGTTGTACTCGTTGTAAGTGTAGTTGTAGTTGTACTTGTTCTAGTTGTAGTTGTACTTGTACTTGTTTTTCTTGTAATTTTAGTTGTACTTGTTGGAATTGTATTGTACTTGTACTTGTACTTGTTGCAGTTCTAGTTGTACTTGTACTTGTTGTAGTTGTAGTTGTACTTGTACTTGTTGTAGTTGTATTTGTAGTTGTACTTGTTGTAGTTGTAGTTGTAGTTGTACTTGTTGTAGTTGTAGTTGTAGTTGTACTTGTTGTAGTTGTAGTTGTAGTTGTACTTGTTGTAGTTGTAGTTGTACTTGTTGTAGTTGTAGTTGTAGTTGTACTTGTTGTAGTTGTAGTTGTAGTTGTACTTGTTGTAGTTGTAGTTGTAGTTGTACTTGTTGTAGTTGTAGTTGTACTTGTTGTAGTTGTAGTTGTAGTTGTACTTGTTGTAGTTGTAGTTGTACTTGTTGTAGTTGTAGTTGTACTTGTTATAGTTGTAGTTGTAGATGTACTTGTTGTAGTTGTAGTTGTAGTTGTACTTGTTGTAGTTTTAGTTGTAGTTGTACTTGTTGTAGTTGTAGTTGTACTTGTTGTAGTTGTAGTTGTACTTGTTGTAGTTGTAGTTGTAGTTGTACTTGTTGTAGTTGTAGTTGTAGTTGTACTTGTTGTACTTGTAGTTGTAGTTGTACTTGTTGTAGTTGTAGTTGTAGTTGTACTTGTTGTAGTTGTAGTTGTAGTTGTACTTGTTGTAGTTGTAGTTGTACTTGTTGTAGTTGTAGTTGTAAATGTACTTGTTGTTGTTGTAGTTGTAGTTGTACCTGTTGTAGTTGTAGTTGTAGTTGTACTTGTTGTAGTAATAGCTATACTTGTACTTGTTGTAGTTGTAGTTGTAGTTGTACTTGTTGTAGTTGTAGTTGTAGTTGTACTTGTTGTAGTTGTAGTTGTAGTTGTACTTGTTGTAGTTGTAGTTGTACTTGTAATTCTTGTAGTTGTAGTTGTAGTTGTACTTGTTGTAGTTGTAGTTGTAGTTGTACTTGTTGTAGTTGTAGTTGTACTTGTTGTAGTTGTAGTTGTAGTTGTACTTGTTGTAGTTGTAGTTGTAGTTGTACTTGTTGTAGTTGTAGTTGTACTTGTTGTAGTTGTAGTTGTAGTTGTACTTGTTGTAGTTGTAGTTGTAGTTGTACTTGTTGTAGTTGTAGTTGTAGTTGTACTTGTTGTAGTTGTAGTTGTACTTGTTGTAGTTGTAGTTGTACTTATACTTTTTGTAGTTGTACTTGTAGTTGTACTTGTTGTAGTTGTAGTTGTACTTGTACTTGTTGTAGTTGTAGTTGTAGTTGTACTTGTTGTTGTTGTAGTTGTAGTTGTACTTGTTGTAGTTGTACTTGAAGTTGTACTTGTTGTAGTTGTAGTTGTACTTGTTGTAGTTGTAGTTGTAAATGTACTTGTTGTAGTTGTAGTTGTAGTTGTACTTGTTGTAGTTGTAGTTGTAGTTGTACTTGTTGTAGTTGTAGTTGTAGTTGTACTTGTTGTAGTTGTAGTTGTAGTTGTACTTGTTGTAGTTGTAGTTGTACTTGTTGTAGTTGTAGTTGTAGTATTTGTAGTTGTAGTTGTAGTTGTACTTGTTGTAGTTGTAGTTGTAGTTGTACTTGTTGTAGTTGTAGTTGTAGTTGTACTTGTTGTAGTTGTAGTTGTAGTTGTACTTGTTGTAGTTGTAGTTCTAGTTGCACTTTTTGTAGTTGTAGTTGTACTTGTTGTAGTTGTAGTTGTAGTTGTACTTGTTGTAGTTGTAGTTGTAGTTGTAATTTTTGTAGTTGTAGTTGTAGTTGTACTTGTTGTAGTTGTAGTTGTAGTTGTACTTGTTGTAGTTGTAGTTTTACTTGTACTTGTTGTAGTTGTAGTTGTAGTCGTACCTGTTGTAGTTGTAGTTGTAGTTGTACTTGTTGTACATGTAGTTGTAGTTGTACTTGTTGTAGTTGTAGTTGTAGTTGTACTTGTTGTAGTTGTAATTGTAGTTGTACTTGTTGTAGTTGTAGTTGTACTTGTTGTAGTTGTAGTTGTATTTGTACTTGTTGTAGTTGTAGTTGTAGTTGTACTTGTTGTAGTTGTAGTTGTAGTTGTACTTGTTGTTGTTTTAGTTGTACTTGTACTCGTTGTAGTTGTAGTTGTAGTTGTACTTGTTGTAGTTGTAGTTGTACTTGTTGTAGTTGTAGTTGTAGATGTAATTCTGAAATGTTTTTTTTTATTGCTTTTCTTTGTGTGTTTTGTTTTAGTTTGTTTGTGTGTATGTGTTAGTTTTCTTTTATATCTTTTTTTGTTTGTTTGTTTGTTTGTTTGTTTGTTCAATCCGGCCTATTTAGTTTTAAGCCATTTTATGGTTTCAACTATTCACTATTTTTTGTTTAAGCTTTTCGTGATAATACAGGTTTGAATTTGTCCTGATCTGTGTTTAAGTTAGACAACACACTTGCTTCCTGTTCACTGTCAATTGAATCGGCTTCTCCTCGCATTATATTGGGTTTTTTATTTTTTTAGGTAATTAGGTAGGATTGGCTGGGTTCTTTTTTGTGCGCTTGCGGAATTTTCATTACTCACTTGTTTTCTCGTTAAATGTCCTTTTTGGGTAAGGCATTTTATATATCATTTTTTTCCGTCTCATGCAGACGTTGTACTCCCGTTAATATAGTTACGAGGGTTATCCTTACTTGCGAAGTAAATTCGTGAAGTTCACTCAAAGCTCTTCAAGCGAGCCTAGACATGGCCAAAAAAAAAAAAAAGTAAGCTGAAAATAGCTTTAAAACTGGTTGAAATTTCTTGCGAACTTGCAGAGATTATAGTCCTTGGATGATTTCAATGCGATAAATTTTTAATTCTATTCTAATATATAAAGCTCTACTGTCTGTGTGTGTGTGTATGTTTTAGGATTTCCGAAATGACTGAACGTACAGGGCTCACATTTCACATATTCTCTTTTATTACCTTCGAGGAAGGTTTTTTGGCGTATTATTTTCAACATTCTTGATTGCAGGTCTATAACGGCATTTTGAAAATTTAAAAAGAGACCAAAGAACAAAATTTTTTTGTGTTGACATTTTGTTTCGTAAGATCCAGATTAAGCATTTCAGGCTTCCTAATTTTATTTCTCAGATCTTTTTCAATCTTTTGTATAAATCTAACATACGGAATTGTTATTTCATATATAAGTGAACAAATTTAGTCACCTGCTAATTTACAATTTTAGACCTATATCCTTTTCAATCTACATTTTATGAACCAAATCTGATGATTCGTCATATGTTTTTAATAGTTTTAAAAAGAGCCTCATCACCAACCGAACCGTTATACCGTTGAGCGATTGTCGCTATTCAAAGTTTACACTTACATTGTCCATGTTCGCATTTTTATACACGTTGGGCGCCATCAGTAAAGCACAAAACAACAACAAATAATAAACTTAAGAACTGTATACATTAAAATTAGAGAAGTTTTCATAAAGAAGATGCAATAATGTTATCTGAGTTTAATTTTTTTTTCCTGGATGTTAGACCTACTTAGAAAATTGATAATGACGTCTTAATACAAACTTTAATTCAGACTGATGATATTTTAAATTATGCTTCAAAAAAATAAAAGTGAAAGGAATGAATGACAAAGACTTAAAAATGTGCAAAAGTAGGCTCGAAAGCTGCCATGGACACTAGTAAAACAAAAATCCACATGTTGCCAATAATTGCAATGAACCTATGCCTGACTAATTCTCTGAGCTGGAGTCAAAAAAAATGATAAAAGTTGGTTGATGAAAAGGTCAAATAATTCTCAACTTTTCGCCTCTATTGTAAAAAAATCCTTCTAAACGTTTGTTAATTTTAGAAGGAAATGGCAATTCCGAGAAAAAAAAGTGTCAAAAGACACACTTCTTTGCGGCTTAATACTTTCAGATGTATTTTTACCTACATGGAGTAGATTTGGATTCTACACGATAAGCAGATTATTTTTATATTGCAAGTAGAAAATTTCAATTTTTAATCATTTACTCACTTTATCATTGTCTTTAGAGTATTTAAAAGAAAATGAGAGCGCTGACAAGAAATGGAAATTGTTAATTTCGTCGTGCTTATAGGAGTATTCTTAACCGTTATTTAAATACTTCAGCTTTTCATGCACTGTTAAAGAAAAACATTGATATAGTATTTCATCACGAATCATTTTTGGCTATGCCAGCAATTGTTTGATGGCAGTGCTTTTATGCTAGTTTAAGTCTTGGAAGTATTTAAGAGTTCTTCATACATCCTCAATCTCGGGCCCAGATAATTGACAGAAATGGCTAGACAAGAAAAAGAAGTCCTGTTAATTTCCTCCACATGGCTCTCTAGATAGTTCGATGAATTTTTATAACTCAGGCCTATAAAACGGAAAAAGCCTACGTCATTTGAATCATATATCACTTTAATTAACAGCTTACACCAATCCTCATGCTATAGACAAAATAATACAACCTGACAAACACACATTTTTCAATACAACGAACGACTAAAGACGAATGCATTCCATTTGCATTATAGTCCAGTAGATCTTGTGTCTTTCCATGAATTTCCCTAGACAGGTCATGGCAAGACGTAATAATTAATGATAAATCACTCAGTTGAGTATACTGTGACTCCAATAACTCTTCTGCGATACTGCAAACACTTGTACTCTCCACCACTTTGCATGCTTCCCGCCCCCCCCCCCCCTCTACTTCCCAATCCCCGCTTTCCATTTTTTTAAATTATTTTTCAAAGAAAGGAATTCATATTTAGGATGAAAAATTATCATAAAAATTAACGTAAGGAGTTAAGACTCGACCTTTCGAGCCTGTTACCCCCACGACAACTTAACACCTAGCTTTTCCTATCTCCCTATCTTCGAAAAACATGTGAAAAATTAAACTATGATTAAAAAAAATAATAGGGAAAGTACAAAAATAACCGCAGCCGTCACGTTTCTCTATGGTTTCTCCCAGTATTAAGAGAGGGCAGGCAGGAAAGATGTACAATGTGGGTAACTGACAGGGAAAATAATTTTACAAAAGTAAGAAAGAAAATGGTTTCCTTTGCGTTTGAGCATCGCCCTATATGTGATTCCTCTGGATTTAAAGTATGCAGAGATTAGCTCTTTTTAGTTGCACTACTCAATCCCTTCTAAAGATTTCTTTTCTTCTTCTTTCTTTCTTCTTCTTCTTCTTTCTTCTTCTTCTTCTTTCTTTCTTCTTCTTTCTTTCTACTTCTTCTTCTTCTTCTTCTGATTCTTCTTCTTCTTCCTCTTCTACTTCTTCTTCCTTCTTCTCCTTCTCTCTTCTTCTTCTCCTTTTTTCTTCTGGCTTCTCCTTCTCCTTCTCCTTCTCCTTCTTCTTCTTCTTCTCCTTCTCCTTCTTCTTCTTCTTCTTCTTCTTCTTCTTCTTCTTCTTCTTCTTCTTCTTCTTCTTCTTCTTCTTCTTCTTCTTCTTCTTCTTCTTCTTCTTCTTCTTCTTCTTCTTCTTCTTCTTCTTCTTCTTCTTCTTCTTCTTCTTCTTCTTCTTCTCCTTCTTCTTCTTCTTCTTCTCTTCTCCGTGTCTCCCTCTCCCTTTCTTATTTTGATCGCGAACTCTATTTCTCTAAAGAAAAATTTCACGGACACTCTTTTAAGATCTTACCACATTATTTCAGCAGTTCAAGTAAAGATACCACGCAAAAAAGTACACTAAATCTGGGTGCAGTTATTTAGGCACCTATTGTTTTAGTTTATCTCTCCTCTGAGATCGTATGTGGTGCTGATTTGACCCACTGCAGATAAAGAGTAATGTGTTCTTAACACATATGGTGAAAAATTGGTACAGTTTTCGAACTATAGAACTTCGAAACATTGAAATTTTCCTCAGGTTGTCATGTAGATATTCGTTAAATGAAGCAATGTTCTCAAGCAAAAAAGTAAACCAAATCGTTTGAGCAGCCTTTGTTTTGGTCTATCTTTTCACCAAGATCATAGTATATGGTGCTGATGTGACACACAACAGATACAATGCAATTTGTTCCCAAAAAATACCTGGTCTTTAATATAAAAAACAAAAGAAAAAAAAGAAACCAAAGGCGAATTCTTATTTTTCAAATAAAGACTTATCTCCAGATCTACAGAACTACATAAAGGAAATAAATAAATAAAAACAATTGGGTTTTTTTTTCAATAATAATTGTAACAGAACTGTTTCCTCCAGATCCACTTACAGTACAGTTTTGAAAGATGTAGAACCCTGAAACTTTGGAACTTTTTTCATGTAATGAAGACTTCTTTAAATGAAGGAAAGATCTAAAGAAAAAAAGTAAACTAAATCTGGGTTCAATTGTTTAAGGAACCCTCGTTTTAGTTGATCTCTCCACTGAGACCGTATGTTCTTCCTCCATCACCGCGAACACAATTAGATCTAAAGTGTCGTTTCTTCCATCGTCACCTCTGATCCTCTGAGATTTACAATCAGATATTTTCCTCTGACTTTGTGGTGTTAAAGCGCCTAGTCCAATTCCACTTTTACTCTTCGGCATTGTAAATGTAACATTATTTATTGCAGTTAAAAATCTAGATCCCAATCAGGAGTACAGATGAAATCATCAAATTAATGATCTTTTTTAGGAATATAGATGCACAGGATCAATTCTTAAACGTACAAAAGTTATCCCATAGCATATCTTGCTTGATTTTTCCGTCATTTTTCTACAAATTATGAAAAAAAAAATTATAATTTTGAATATTTTGTCTAGATCTTCAATTATTTTTAAATCTACATTCAAAAGTTCATATAAAAATTTCAATTAAACTGAAGTTGCTTTTAAGTCCAAAATTAATTCTATAGAAAAAGTTTGTCTTTTTTTGTATAAAAAAAAGGAAAGGTCTTATTGTACACAAAGTTTGTCAAAAAAAAAAAAAAACCTGTAGATTTCCAAACACTTGTATTAAAAATCAAATGTTATAGAACATCGTGTCTTGATTTTTTTTAAATTTTCCCACTGTAATGGAAAATTCATTTTATATATATATATATATATATATATATATATATATATTTGTAAAAAGGAGTAATAATAGATAAGATAATATCTATGATGTGTTTGTCAATTCTATTGAGGAAATTTGTCACAAAGAAGCATAATAAATCTAAAAGACTTAGAAAATTGTGCCTGTATCTAGCTCTCTACATAAAGCTTGTGGGGGAAAAAAGCACTCGTAGCCAAAGAGTAGTAAAAATCAACTGCTAGTTAAAAATCATGTCTTGGTTTTTTTTTAAATTTTTACAGAATGGAAAATTGCGACAGATTTTGATAAATTTGTCGAAAAGAGTACTAAAAACTTATTACATTAAAAATATTTCAAAATGTGATTGAGAAAGAAAAGAAAAACACGCAAAAAAAATTCACAATCAAGTAGCTCTAGATCCAGATCTGGAATATAGTATTCGCAATCAAAATTTTGCTTTTCGAAATAATTCTTGCGATGGATAAGGAAAAATGTTATAGATCTAGTTCTACATATTAACTGAGGACCAATTTAAATCCAAATTTGATTCTCATCTAAATCTAGATCTAAAATTTTAACTACGAACATTGTTTCGAAAGTCCTCAAGATTACCCTGATTTTGATTCTATGTTTTAATATATCTTTACCATACCCCTAATTCTAAATGGTTAGATCCACATTCTAGCTACGCTTAGATTTCTCTCTCTCTCTCTCTCTCTCTCTCTCTCTCTCTCTCTCTCTCTCTCTCTCTCTCTCTCTCTCTCTCTCTCTCTCTCTCTCTCTCTCTCTCTAGTTCGGTACAAAGTTTGGTTATATATATAAATATATACAAATCGAACTTTCCAAAGAAACAGGCCGAGCAGCCAAAAATTAATAAGCAATTCTTTCTAGTAAGTGTAAGACTGAGCTATATTATTTATCTGTTAGTACAGATTGATAATAAATTTTTTGTTGGGTACACCTGTATGTTGAATTATAGATGCTCTAAGGGCACAATTCTATTCTATCTATGCCCAAATTCAAACATGCAAAAATTTATTCACTTCGGTGACCTGGCCTATGCATTAGGAAGCCTCGATACAAACCAACAAAATGACAAGCCGAATATTTCCTGAACGAACATTTCATTTTTATACTGAAGGCTTGTAATTAAAACTTCTCCCGGCCTTAGTTTCAGTAAAACTATGACCTGCTGGTGGCTAACAGCATCCCTGGCTCTGCTGACACTTGGGCTAGGCCTTGCTGACGCCGAGCGGTTCATCAACAACTGGCTGCAGGACGTCAACTTCCAATGCCCTGCAAACCAGATGTTGAGCAAAATGGCTAGTATCCACAACAACTTTTACGAAGACAGGCTATGGACTTTCGGCTGCACACCTTTCTCATCTGTGGATCAGCTCGGTGACTGTAGCTGGACCGTGGACTATGTGAACGAGTGGAGAATGTATACAGAATACCAGTGCCCGCTTCACGCAGTCCTAGCAGGGGTCCATAGTACCGCTAACAGGTTTTACGGAGACAGGCGAATGAAGTTCAGATGCTGCAAGTTTTCCGGGTACATCCTCACTCACTGCCAGTGGAGCTATTACCTCAATCACTACGACCGGCTCTTGACTTTCACTCTCCCAAGCAAAATGCTTCCCACTAGGATCAAAAGCAATTTTAAAGAGGGCGTAGAGGATCGCATCTTCAAGATGTTGATCTGCAATTATCAGAAAGTCTGAGAGGACTTTTGACCTGTTTCGATACCGAAAAAAGAAGGTGGGGTGAGGGGGGTGGGTGGGGGGGGTGCAGTTTCGGTTCAGTACGCTTTAAAAAATGATTATGTGATTTTTTTTGGTTTGTTGTTTTTTTTGTTTTTTTTTTGCCTTTGTAAGTGGAAACAAAAAATGTTCTCATTACCTTTATACATGTTAAAGTTGGAGACCATAATTGCAATATAGCAACTCAGATAAATGGTGAACGAGTGGGTTTGTTTGCTTTCTGTGTGTTGTTGTTGTTTTTTTTGCTTTTTTTTAAGTTTTTAATAATTTAGTGTGCGTGTTGTTTTAGTTTGATTGTGGGTGTGTGTGGGTGTGTGTTTCATTTCGTTTCTTTGTTGTTGCTGGTTTTTTTTTAACTTTATTGAACGAGCCAACTTGATTTTTAGTAAGTTATTTTGTTATTTAAACTATTTAATATTTCTGTTCGCATCCGACAGAAATTATTGACTTAAACTGCGTCATCTTGTTCTTAGCCTGTCAGTACGTGCATAGCACCATACCCAGCTCGTCAAGAACTGGAAAATATCAAACGTAACTATAAGTTTGTGTGCGGAAGGTAATTAAGAAGTTATTAAAAGAGAATCGGAAACAGAGAAGAACAATGAGCTTGGAATGGACGATAGGAAAGGTAGGAAATATCTGAGAGAGTAAAAGGACAAGTATGGACACCAAAGAGAAGAGAAGACAAAGAAACTCCGGTGGGAGTAAACTAACAACGATATAATTTGTGGTTGTGACCAGTTTTTGTTACTGATAACAGTCGGAGAAAAAACTACAAAAAAATTGAATCGAAACACAGAAGATGAAAATTGGGTAGCAAAATAAATACTATAAAGAACAGGAAATAAACAGTTAAATGGAAAAAAAAACAATTCCCCTACAGCAACAAAATCATAAACAACAGCAATCACTACTGCTGCAGCTACTACTACTACTACTACTACTACTACTACTACTACTACTACTACTACTACTACTACTACTACTACTACTACTACTACTACTACTACTACTACTACTACTACTACTACTACTACTACTACTACTACTACTACTACTACTACTACTACTACTACTACTACTGCTACTACTATTTCTACTCCTGCTGATGTTACTACTACTACTACTACTACAACTACAACTGCTACTACTACTACTACTACTTCTACCACTACTACTACCACTACTACTACTACTATCACTACTACTACTACTACTACTTCTACCACTACTACTACCACTACTACTACTACTATCACTACTACAACTACTACTACTTCTACTACTACTAGTACTACTATTTGCCTACGATAAATACTACTAGGTCTCTCTCTCTCTCTCTCACACACACACACACTCATTCCAATGCCAAAGACAAAAACAATCGCAGTTCTAACAAATCTTTCATAAGTAGGCCTATAAGTATAATGTAAGTACAAAAATTTCTAAACACATGCATACTATATTATCGGCTAGAAGGTAGAAAATATAGCTTATTTATGACAGACAGGCGAAGCGTACAGAACAGTTCATTATGCTTTATTCGCGTGATAAATCTTTTTTTTTTTTTAATGCAATATGATTTATTTACACTCTGTCATGAAATAGTGCATTCGTTATATCCATTTTCCCGTATTTTTATTTAAATGGCGGCCTATAAAATGTAACGACCCGTTACACGTTTTAATTTCGATCTTTATATTATGATTAATTTTTTCTTATTTTGATCGCGAACTCTATTTCTCTAAAGCAAAATTTCACGGACACTCTTTTAAGATCTTACCACATTATTTCAGCAGTTCAAGTAAAGATACCACGCA
>JAWDGP010004323.1:27500-93203 GCA_033675545.1 Elysia crispata | reverse complement strand
CTAGTCACTTGCATTACGTGCTGCTCGTCTTTTTTTTAATCACTAAAATCATTTCTTCAATAAAAATGTCTGTCTTCACGGATAAAGAAGTCTTAGGAATGCTTGAGAATGATGATGAGGTAGAGAATTGGCTCTCAGATGACCAAGACAAGGAGTTGTTGTCAGATCTTTGAGGTCGACGATGATGCCACTGTACTAGCAGAACAGCCTGGAAGGTGTGTACATCTACATCATTGTTGTTTTGTTCACTTGTGAGCTACATCTAACAATAATTATTGAAATATAGTTCAGATCAATCTGTAGAATCTCGACCTAAGCCTGGACAGGATCCAAGTTTTCAGGATCTAGATCGAGCTTGAAAACACTAGTCTAGATCTAGATCAAGAATGATAGAATCTAGGGTACTATGCTGTTACTAGATCTAACAGTAGTAGATTTCTAGTTGTTTTTATTTTCTAGATGCATAATATACCATTCTTTATAGTTTTGAAGCCTTACTTTACCATTTAGAGATTCTAATATTTTTTGGACACTTGATTTCAGAGACAACGCGAACCCTGAACCTGAGCAGAGAGGAGATGAGGCTGGGTAGACTATAGACCCTGGGCCAACCCACCCCATACCACCCTTTTGACCCGAGAGGCAGCCAGGCCTTCATCTTCCTGACTGTCACACCAGGGAACAGTTGAGGTCCTATATGTCAGGCCAGTTGATTTTATTTATGTATATTTTTTACCGAGGCCCTGGTCCAAAATTAGTGTGACTGTACAAATAAATATGCTGAGAGTGTGGATGCGACAAAAATGAGCATGTATTAAAGGTGGGAGAATGTGGAAGTGGATGAATTTTACATATTGATTGGGCTGTTGGTGTACATGAGTGTTGTGAAAGTTCCTCCATTTGTTTGGTATTGGAGTGAAGAGACACAAATATACTCGTCCCCATGCTTATTTCCGTCGCTTAAATAAAAACATGCATCTTATATAGTAATGATCTGATAGATAGAATATAAAGAGAGAAAAAAGAAGGAGAGTGCCTGGTAAGGACCATTATGGTTTTTGTGAGAAACGATTGTTTCTCTTTTTTTTTATTTAATTATTTTTTTGGTTTATTTTTAATCTACATTTCCACAAAAAAAGGACGCAACAAAGAATATATATGTAGTGTAGTGCGAAGAGAGATAATTACTATGTAAGGTGGTCGGCATATATATTCTTTGCAAAACAGCATACTTGCGGTTGAAGAAAAGTTCAGCCGCAATTTTGCATGATCAGGATAGGGGGTTTAGGTTTAGATTTAGGTCAAGATATCATTTGGGAGGATCCCCAGGCTGTTTTCAATAGGTCTGGTGGGGATTTAGGTTAATATTTAGATCTAGAAGCAGGTAATGGTTCATAGTCTGGCACGGTTGAGATGTTTTGAATAACGGGGAAGGTGATGTTCTGGGCTGATGTACAACCATATGTTGAACAGGTGCATGGCACAGGAACACCTGTCTCAGGGAAAACGGGATTTAATTTATTTATTCTCTACTCTCTCTGCTCAGCCGCCATTTCCACAAGATGTGATCGGTCTACATCCCAAAGGTCATGTGAGAATGCAGCTCCACCATCGCTAGAACTAGCCAGAACAGCTCACTAAGAAACAGATTCAGTAGGAGTTGGCCAAAGCTGAGGCTCAGACATAGTCCGCAGGTATCCATGTGTTCCTCAGCAGATTCCTATTGAATGTATCTTTGTTCTGCAGCAAGTAACACAGCTTGGGGGCTTAGTGTGCACAACAGAGCTGCTGTGTATTGTCTCAAAAACAAAACAAAAAAATTTATGTCCAAAGCTAATAATTCTGTATTAATATCAGAACGAAGCCAGGCCTATCTGCTGTAAAGGAAAAGATCTTTGACGATCTTGAAAACAAATTCCATGAAAAAAGTAAAAAAATTTACTTCAGACGCATGAAAAATAAGTTATGTTGACACAGCAACATACTGATTGAGTTTTGACATGTATATTTTTCTGAATTGTTCAGAACATCTGATGTTTTGTATTAACATCAGAATGAAGCCAGACGTTTTTGCTGCAAAAGAGAAGTTCATTGAATACTTGGAAGAGCAATTTCAAAAGAAAGTAGAGAATGCCACTTCAGATGCAGGCGAAATAAGTTATGTTGACACAGCGTCATACAGATTGACATGTATCTTTGTTTTGTTCACTTTGTTCAGAAGATTTCAAGGGTCTAGATTTAAAACAGAGATAAATGTTACATTAAATCACCAGGCAAAACACAGAATAACCTCACTCATTGGGATTTTCAGGTGGAAATATGATTCCTATTAATTGGATATACGTTCTACAGAAAGTAGTGGAGCTCATGGGCTTAGTGTGCACAGCAGAGCTGCTGTGTGTTGTCTCAAAAACAAAAAACTGTAAACGAACTGCTGTGTACACTGCTCTTTCTAATTTAAAAGTTTGAATATTAATATCCAATCAAGAGGAATCATGTCATATTGTCAACCAATTGTCAATGAAATTGGCAGCGAAAAAGGTCTATGTTCATTCCGATTTTAATACAGAATAATTAGTTTTGGACACAGACCTTTTTCGCTGCTTATTTCATTGACAATTCGTTGACAATATGACATGATTCCTCTTGATTGGATATTAATATTCAAACTTTTAAATTAGAAAGAGCAGTGTACACAGCAGTTCGTGAAGAGACAAAGAGGGCACTTTTGCCAACATCTGCCCTGGGAGAACACCCTTGCAATTCATGGATAGCAAGATGGATTATTCTTTTGATTTTGCACAACAAATTCATTAACCTAGTAATGAACATGAACACAGGTGCTATCATGTGCTGTTCATGCAATCGAATGAAACAATGAAATTAAGACGCCACGTATATACAAAATGGTCGACCATCTCGACCAATGAAAAGAGGGTTCCAGGGTGCCAGTGCGGCGGTAATACTAAACGCTGCACTGGTGACGTCATTCACTGGAACCACATATAAAGGGGACGTGGGATAGAAAATTTTAAAATGCCAAAAATAAAGAGAGATAGTCCCGCTAAACGGTGTTTTACACTAAATAACAATACTCAAGATGAGTTCTAACGACTATGCAGACATGGGAGCGAGAGTATATGTTCGTTACTAGTCATCGACAGGGAAACTGGAGAAAGTGGGACACCTCATTTACAAGGCTTTATACACCTTAAGAAAAAGAAGCGGTTCAACGCAATTAAAGACCTTATGGGACACCGCGCGCATATTGAAAAAGCACGTGGAACAGATACGGACAATATTGATTACTGTTCAAAACAAGACAAACAGGCTTTCATTTTTGGCCAGCCTATTGATGGAACTATGGAAAATGGAGGAGGATCTAACAGACTTGAAGAAGCAGTGGCATGGGCTCACTATCTGGCACAACGGGACCGGTGATATGGAACATAGTAACATACAACAACCAGCTGAAGAGGCACTTATTCTCTACCACAAGGGGATTAAGATTCTTTCGGATTTTATTTTACAGAATGAACAGCATGGAGAACATTTGCTTAAGTATTCTGGCGTGAAATGGCGTAAATTTCAACGGGATATTATTGACTTGACTGTTCCAGATAATAGGAAGGTGCATTGGATTGTTGATATTGAAGGAAACAGTGGAAAGACTTACTTATCTAAGTACTTAGTCTGTAAACATAATGTAGTTAGATTTGAAAATGGACGTAATAAGGACATTCGATATGCCTATAATTATGAACCAATAGTTGTGTTTGATTTTTCTAGAAGTGTAGAAGAACGTGTGAATTATGAGATTATTGAAAGTATTAAAAATGGAATTTTCTTTTCGAGTAAGTATGAATGTGGAATGAAGATTTTCAATGCTTTGCATGTGGTTATTTTTGCTAATTTTCACCCTGATCAGTCTAAATTAAGCCAAGACAGATGGAATATAATTGAAATTAATGAGGAAAACAAACAATTTGTTGAAACAAATGAGGAATCCACCCAGCTAGTTACATTTATGGAAGAAGGTCACATAGAATTTAGTAAAGGAAGATTGCTTGCAGATATATCTCAAGTGGTTAGCCTTATAGCCAGCTTCACTTGCCCTCAGTGTTTTAGGAATAGAACTTTGAAAGAAACTAGAGGATTTGCTGTTCAGTTAGCAGTAGAATGTATAGAGTGCAATGAGACAGTAAAGACCTAGTGGAGTTCAGAAACAGAAACAGCAGGACCAAACAGAAGAGGGAGGAAAGCCTTCAAAGTCAACAAAGCGTGTACTTTAGGCAGTTTGTCTTGTGGTATGGGCGCACATAGTTTCCAGGGACCTTGTGAAAACTTGGACCTGCCTTGTCCGCATCACAAGTCATTTCAGTCTCAAGCTGACAAGCTTTACAGCAACACACAAAAAATAAGAGATGATGTCTTTCTAAAGCAGCTGAAATCATTAGAAAGGAGCATGCAAAGTGTGATCCAAGCGTAGCAGACCCTCAGACACTCATGGACATAGCTATGTCTTATGATGGGTCATGGCTAACTAGAGGGCACACATCTCTAATTGGAGTGGGGTTTGTAATTGAAGTCTTGACAGGCTTAGTTTTAGATGCTTATGTGAAGTCTAGCCATTGTCAAGTATGTCTGATCAAGGAAACTCTCCAAAAGGAAGATGCCCACAAATTTGCTGTTCGGAGCAATAACATCTTGGATCAGGTATATGCGACAGAAATTTCTTCAGGACTGCTGGCATGATGGAAGTTCATGCATCAAAGATTATGAGGGCCAGAAACGTCATGACACATAACACGCGTTACACAGTTGTTTCAGATGGGGATTCAAAGCCTTTCAATGCAGTCAGTGAGATGCGCCCTTATGGATTTGACTGTATTATAGAGAAAGAGAACTGCATCAATCATGTTTGTAAGCGCCTTCGGACTGCTCTCAGGAATCTTGTTGCAGATCACACTAGGTGGAAGGGGAGAAGGTCGCCTGACGCAAAATGTCATCCGCCGTCTCTTCATTTATTTCACAAGAGCTGTTCAGAGTAATAACACCTCTTCTGAGATGCGAGATGCTATCATGGCTTCTGTGTACCATATGTTTTCAACGGATGAAAAGCCTCAGGACCAGTTATACCCCAAAGGACCCTCTTCATGGTGCTTCTATAATGCTGCAGAGGCAAAGGATGATGTACCAGGGCCCCATTCCATTTTTCGCCACACATCTTCAGATGAAAATCTACTACAGGAGCATATCCTGCCAGTGTATAGATGCCTCACTGATGATGCCCTGCTCAAAAGATGCGAGCGACATGCAACTCAAAATCCAAATGAATCTCTCCATAATGTCATATGGGCTAAGCATAAGTTTTATAGTAAGAAAAGGATTGAGCTGAGTACTGTGCTAAGCATAAGTGAATTCAACCCTGGGCCCTTGCAAATGATAGAGATCAGGGAAGTGTTGGGGTGTGGAGTGTCTGAACCTGCAGTTAGATTAGCAAAGTCCAGAATGAACACAAGAAAAAGAATAAGTAGAAAAGATGAGAGAGAGAGAGAGAGAAACAAAAAAAGCAAAGGCAGTCCGTTAAAGAAGCTAGACAGAGGCGTCATCAAGACTTGCAAGCCGCGTATGGCGCAAGGATGTTTTGAGAAGTATCAGCTCAGTTTTGTTGTTGTGATAACACTAATACATAAGGGAAATATAATTCTTGCATTTTTTGTTCTTTACAAGTTCGGAATTGGAGTTTGAAACATTTTTTTTTGAGAATTTCCCTAACTTCTGTACATTTTCCCCTCAATTTAGCCTTCGTAAATCTTTATCGGAGGTTTTCTCAAAACGTATATTTTGGATACATAAATGCCTCCGGCGTTGACGGGTGCACCAGCCTGTGTTAAGACGCCACGCACCACGTGCATATTTAACAAGTGGAGTAGATTTGCCTGATAAATACATCGGAAAATATAATTGACCAAGGAAAACAAGCAAGTGGTGGAAAACTTTATCTTTGCATTGTATGGATATTGCCAGGATAAACAGCTATATTTTGTTTCAAGAATTTAGAGCTAAAAAGCCAGATATTCCAGAGCTGAAAAGGTCTGCTTCCTATAATCAATTAGATTTTACTATAGAACTTATAAGACAACTGGGGGGCGGGAGCTACTAGAAGATAAAGAAGTTCCTATCAGGCAGAGCAAAATAGGGCACAATGCGCAAAGACCTTATGTCACTATAAAAAAAGAAGTAATTGTAATCTCTGTTACAAAAAAGGTAAAGTTTTTAAAGTTTAGCATTACTGCAAAGTTTGTGGATTGTTGTTCTGTTTAAAAAAAAAAAAGGTAGAAATTGTATGGACGAGGTGCATCTGCAGTTTTTTTTTTTTTAAATATTCCTTTTATGACCTTATTGTAGACCTGAATGTGGTCCAACCCAAAATTGTCTGAAAATTTCCGGAAGCGCGGTGCGCACAGAATTAAACATAATTTTAAGGGTTACTTAAACTTTCTATCAACTGCCGGACAAATATTGGTCTCGGCGCGATTGTCGGATTTCAGACAATTGTCGGAAGACATTCAGGTCTATTATATTTTTTTTATTGAATAAAATATATTATACATTAAATCTTTTATTTTTCCTGTCACATATGTGACAAGTGATCTGAGCTGTAGAGTGTCTTTGTGTTAACGGAATGGCAATAAGCCTCTTAGTCTTACTCTGGTGTCTATTTTCATGATGCCAATACGTCAAATGTAGCTCATTGAAGTCCACACTCTAAAAATTGAAAATTTTTTGCTGGATAATAAACAGTGGTGCAAGAGACCAGGAATTAGGGCCAAATCCTTGCACCAGTATCTGTTCACTATAGCACACAAGGCAAGCATTGTTTATTTTAAAACTTGAAGCATGTGACACAATTGCACCCAACAAAAGGACAGTCACATGCTGCTCAAGTTAGTTTGTACCATGTTAAGACGCGTGACATCTCGTTTGGGCCATCCCATTCAGGAATGGTGGAGATTGGGGTTGTGTTATGAGTGCAACTGTAAGAGGGAGGGGTTACACTTAAAGGTACACAAATCCAGAAAAGGGGTGCTCAGTATGCAAAGTGTCAATGCACCTCATTCTAAGTCATCTGTAGACTGGCAATCTTTCTGTAGCTAAGTGTGCTTTAACTGATTTTTAAATAAGGAGCAGATAAGACGTGCGGGAGTTGCAGTCTAAATTGACGAGAGGGAGCTTTAGAATTTTTTTATTCTCATGGAGTTCTTCCTTCTAGTTTTGTGTGTCCACATTGCAATAAAACTAGTTCCTAATGTAAGGACCAACATTTGCGGCGCTGTACGCAGCTTACATAAATTCCAAAGACAAAGAAGCGACACAATTGCAATTTTTGTTTCCGACTACAAAGTAGCAACGCGACTCGGCATACTCGCCAGCTTGGACATCGCCGCACCTTTGCCGCAGTATCAGCATTTCCTTTATTGCTCTCTCTTCACACCGCGATTTGACCTACTTAATGACGTGGAGATGAAGACAGCTGTTCACCGCTTTTTGCGGGAAGCTGCAAAACTATCGTGCCCAGTTGAGCAAAGAAATACGCTGCTGTGTCACCATGTGACCCAGAAAGTGGGTCAGACACAGATAGTGATGGCGGGGACCAATGAGGTAAACAAGGGCTACTTTCGTTTGTTTGGCATACTGATTTGCTTGAGGTAGGTACCTCTGCATGTTAATTACTTCTTTCTTTCGCGCATGTGTATGACTTCTTTACATGTACCCTTTGCGTATGCGCAATGTGTTACAGTTACCCATGCGCAAATAAAAGTGCATTTTCTAATTCTATTATTTTCTTCATGATGTCATGGCTTCCTGTGATGAGTATTCTTTTGATTATATCCAAGTTATTGCTGAATTTTAAAAAAACGGCACTAAATCCTTAGCATTTATACAATCTCATTGTGTTTTACCTCCTGAATTAATTTGTCCACATTGCAATTTGCAGTTGTAAGTGTACTTATCGTGACGATCAGCGTATTTGACACTATAAAAAATCTAGTATTATTCCTAAAACTAAGAAGTGATGATATTGTGATTTTACTGTTTGCGATTCTAAAGAAACATTTACTCAACATACTTATATTCCCCCATGGAATGTATTGCTATTCATTAATAATTTTCTTAGTCACTTCTGGGACCACAGAACTGTATCATGTTTACATTATATTTCATCTAAGTCATCTGTGGACTGGCAATCTTTCTGTAGCTTGGTATGCTATGACTGGTTTTTAAATCAGGAGCAGATAGGAGGTGAGGGGGTTGAAGTCGAAATTGACAAGACCCAGTTTGTTAGAAGGAAATACAAGAGGGGGGGGGGGGACTATTTAAAGACATTTGGCCGTTTGGTAGTATTGAGAGAATTTCTAAAAAAAGGCGTTCTGGCTCTCATTGGGGAGATAAAAGAGATCCATATCAAAGAAACATTTGTACTTTTAATTCTTAAGAATATTAAGCCTGGTGCCTACAGAGGATTAGGTGAAATAAACAATTACACCGATAAAGCAATTAACCATTCGAAACATTTTGTTGATCCTGAGGATGACACTTTTCATACACAACACATTGAGCGCCTTAACTCTCAACAGGCCAACCAATGGGATATCGTAACAATATTTACGATGCAAATACCCTCTATTGTGAGACTAAATGGAAGCTATAATGTTACAAATGGATGCCCGATTTTTGTTTGATATTCAAAAATTAAGTTAAATTTTGTATATAAACTTTCTTTTATGTCAATTTTTTTTTTTTTAAGTAAATTTTATAGCGTGAAAAGAAAATTTTTGGTGAATACTTTTTGGACTGCTGCAAAAAAAAAGTACCAAAATCTTTGAAAAATGGAAAATGAAAGTTTAGATTTTGATATGAATGATTCTACCAATGCATCCTCTAATAATTGGGTGATGGAAGATGAGAGCACCTCGAGTGAAGATGGGGTTTCACCCCTGAGACCGTCAGTCTCTCACAACACGAAGATGTAAGTAGCAGAACAGACCGTTCCCCAAGTGCAAACCACTATGAATGAAGGACCAAAAAATCAAAGCAACTTGATTTTATGTATTTTTTATGTCAATGCAATGCTAACATTTTTTTCTATACAACACTATTTTTTGGGGTAAACAAACATTTATTCTTTAGATCTAAACCAGCCTTTGTTGCTAAGGCTATGTTTGTAAACAAATATGGCTGACATTTATAGAGCTAGATCATGTAGTTCTAAGATGAAAAAGATTGCATTCACTGTATTTCTGAGCATCAGGATTTTATGAGAGTGAAATATATCTTTAGTTTGGAACAACACAAATTTATTTTTTTCATTTCTTGTTAAATTTATAAGTAAATTATGCTTTGAACTGAAAAGAAAATGACCGTTAGATGTTTGAAATGTAATCCTTGTACACATCCTCTTTTAGACCTGAACAAAGACAAGATCTAACTTATGGATGCATTGATCCTGGACCCAAAAGTCCCATTCCAAGTTTCAAGCCCGCTAGAACACCTGGCCTGTACTTGTCTGATGAGCCAATGACCAGACAAGACAAAAGAAAATTTTTAACTGCAGGTATAGATCTATACTGACAAATCAACCAGTGTGTTATTTTATACTCCTTGCATATATGAAAATTAAAAGTGTTTTGTTTGACTCAATATATAAAGTGTGTTGATAAAGATAAGGATAATTCCTATAAAATGCTTGTGTATGCTTCTGTATTTTGTATACACTTCACTTCCCTCCCATTCTAAAAAGTGTTTTTTTTCCCATGGTCTTGCCCCTGCTCCTGCTCCTATCTCCAAATTCTTCTTTATCCCCAAATCGAAAGAAAAACCCAGGTGCTTTCTTCAGGCTGTTTTTCTGCACATAGATGATGGTGCAGATCTGCAAATTTTCTGATGAATATGCACAGCAACATGGGCCCAACAGACCATATTTTTTCAAGAACTGGCAGGAAGTTACGCCGGAAGAGCTATACACATTTTTGGGTTTACTCATGTACATGAGTATTATTCAAGCGCCAAATATTGAACTGTACTGGTCTGTTCTGCAACTTTTCCATGGATTATGGGCTAGAGCCTTCATGTCTAGATTTAGGTACAAACAAATTCAATGTTTATAAAATTTAGCAATCCAGCGACAGAGAGAAGAGAGGATAAACTGACAAAGGTAAGATTTGTTCACGACTTGTTAAGAGCTAAATGTATGAAGTATTGGCAGCCAATTGAACAGATAAGTATAGATGAGAGGATGGTTAGAAACAAGGGGAGGTATAGTTTTAGGCAGTACATAAAAGATAAGCCAACAAAGTGGGGAATGAAAGCAGATTCTATCACAGGTTACATGTATAATTTTTTTATCCACACAGGGGATCGGGATAGGCATGCTAATGGGTTAGGGTATGAGGTAGTTATGAGTTTGAGCAAACAACTATTAAATCAAGGTTATTAGTTATTCACTGATAATTTTTATACATCTGTAAATGGGTAAGGCTAGGGTTTGGATGTAAGTCTAGATGAAGGTCTGGATCTAGATCTAGGTTCTTGTTTCAAAACCTTTACACCTTTATACTTACATAAAAATTCGTCATAAACTTTTTTTGTGTATTATTCTAAATCTTTCTTTCTCTTTTTCTTTTCCACTCCAGATGACCCCTCTGAAGATCATAACATTATTGAGGATCTCTCAATACTACTACCAGCCCCAAACGACACCCAGTACATTGGCAAAACGTGACAGGAGTTGGACCTAGTCTTGTTGGCGAAGATTGAGAGTTGTGTGCATATGAGTGCGGAAACAGTTAAACAGAAAAAAAAGCAGTGTGAGAGAAAGGCAGCGCTTGATTTACAGACATAAAGGTTTTGAGATCTGTCGTAATTTTTTTTTTTTGCATTTGAACAGCATTGGAGAGAAAAAAACGAAAAAATTTATTCAAGCAACATAAAGAAAATGGAGTTGAAAGTAGGATTCACAAATTAAAGCGTCTCCTGTCATGTGATTTAGCGTGGGGTCCCTTTATGTGCATATATATCGCTGCTTTTCTCTCGTTTGTCACTACTCTCTACAGATGTCCTTGTTGTACCACAGAGTTATTACATTTATCAAGTCAAGATGCTGAGCTACTTGCAGCGTGCTAATCGATCGGTGCATCATGTTGTCCTCACGCCTGGGGAAACACATCCAGTTGCCGATCGTGCCCTTTTGAGGGCAATGAAACAAGTGTACGACCAAAACGTTGTGTCAATTGACTTGACCTGACCTCGCGTAAGCGCGGCCCTCTTCAAGACTACGTGTGAAACCTTGAAGGCTCCGCAGGGCCGCGCTTACGCGAGGTCAGGTCATGGCAAGGCAAGTCAATTGCCCAAACTTATAATACTCGCTTTTTTTACGCTAAGAAAGAGATTCTATCCGTCAAAGGAGCGACCCACACAAAGGGTATATAAAGAGCGACGAAAACACCATTCAGTCACTATGGCATTGCTCGGGACGGCGTTAGCAATTGGAGGAGAACTATTATTCGACTTTCTTTTTGACGCAGGTGTAGCAGTAGCGGTAGAAGGTGCAGAAGGTATAGCAGCTAGTTTAGTAGAACCAGCCGCAACAGCAGCAGCAGAAGCTTTAGTTACATCAGAAGAAGCATTGCCTGTTGCAACAGAAACATTAAAAGAAGCTTTTGGACAAGCATTGCCACAGTTTGCAAAACAAACAACCATTGGATTAGCAGATCAGGTTAAAAACGGAGTTAAAAGAAAAGTAAAAGAAGCATGGCAAGATGCCGTACCCGAAAAACGTTCTAAGTCATCAGCAAGTCAGGAAGTTGAAAGCGATTTCGAAGAATCAGAGGACGAAGGAGGGACCAATTAACGCACCGAAACCAATTCGTGGACTTCCTTTTCAAAACACACGATCCCAAGCCAATAGTCAACCGGATTTACCAAGTAGTTTCGACTTGGAACAAGTACATCCAGACGAAGTATTAGCACAGCTAAACGACGATCAACTTGATTTCCTAGAAGACGAAGACGACTTTTTTGACGCACCGACGTCACCACCACCCATGCCTAAAAAGAATCTTTCAACCAAAAAGAAAAGCACACCTGCAGGCGCCGCGGTAATTCAAAGAGAAAAGGACACTGTTCGTGACCGCTCACCCGTAGCAGGTCCTTCACGTCAATTAACACCGCCACCGTCTTCACAAAAGTATAGAGAAGCGGCAGACACACCTTTACCAGCAGACGATTCAGACGACGAAGTTATGCCTGCAACACAAAGACAATCCAATGTCGCGTCAGGAGGGGCCCCTCAAAATGCAATGTCTAATATGTTTTATGAGGGGTTTGGTGAATATACCTCACCTTCAGGACAAGTGTTTGTAACGTACAAAAAATCGTACAAGAAAAGTTTTAAATGTGTGTGTACATTTCAAGGAACACAAAGAGCAGAGGCATACTTGAAAGATACACAAGACACGCCAGTGTACATTAATCACGGAGGCAACACTTTCCCATACTGGTTTAGAAGAGCCAGTTGCAATGATGAGGAATTTAACCAACCTGATAATGTGCTTGGGTTTAGGTGCCGCCGCATGGGCTTTAGTGTACCTCGACTCGAGTTGGCGACAATTCCTAACAACAAAACCAGTGAAAATGAAGTGCCTATGCCGACTCCAATGCACGCAGAAATGTGGACCTTCATGGATTCTAATGGAGATTATGGAGTACCCGTGCGTGACGAAAACGGTGGACAACCACACATTATGCCACACAACGATGCCTTTACAAACTATTTCCACGGAGAAATTCCTGAACAAGTAGACAGGCTGCAGGTGTGGGATAAAGACATGCTTCTCAATTTGAATCGTGACAACGTTACGTACAACAAGGAGCAAAAGGAGCTAACTATTGCTTCACCTTATGACATTTATGACTTGAAAATGCATCCTGGTTACAGATCTGTGCCAGCAACAGAACCTACTGCTTTCGCTATGGACTTTGAGCCAGCAGAAATGAAATGGACTTTTTTTCCACATGTACAAGTCTCCTCAATGGATGGCCAGTATCCTGCAGTAGGGACAATTGATGCACCAGACTATGAAGGGTACAGTCTCGAAGATGACAACAACGGCAACGTTGCGCAGTGGCCTGTGAATTACATTTCAACACCAGTGGATCAGGCCATTGACCGACGCGCAGCGACTACTGTCAACAAGGTCAGAATGGTACACCTTGCCAATCATTATGGAGGCTTTAGTGACACAACAAGTCGTTGGAGAAACCCGAAACGCACGTACCTTTATCAGGAGGCAACAGACAACACTTTTAAGCCCAAGGACATTGGCCTAGATCCAAATCTAGGAGGTTATTCAACCACAGTCTATAACGTGGCTGGCCTGACCTCTGAGGGTGACACAAACCTGTTCCAGAAATTCCCACAGTTTATTTTTGGAGTGCACCCAGACTATGAAAGGAAGGCTAATTCTATACTGCCATACAACTACTTCGCCAATTTGAATGTGACATACTTCAGTGAAGTTGAATGGCTGCTGGCCACGCCCACCCCCTCTTACCTGCCGATTGGACCAGGAGGCTGTGACGGCCGCACACAAAGCGACCGCGATACATACAATGGAAAAGGCTTCCTGATTCGCCAAATGCGCAGGCGCAACAGACGACGCGTTCTAGGCCACGTGAAAGGAAACTTTTTCGTCGGTCCCAACTATGTTTGATTGGCTTGTTGCCACAACAAACAAACAATACTTACGACTGGCTGTAATAAATAAACCAATGAAACTTAAAGCGTCTCCTGTCATGTGATTTAGCGTGGCGTCCTTTTATGTGTATATATAGTCAAGTCAACTGCCTCGTCTATCACTGCTTTCCAACTTGTTGTTGCTTACAGTACTGCCGTGTCAACTTACTTACCAACTCTACCACCATGCTGTCATACTTGCAGAAGGCTAACAGAGCCGTTCATCATATGGTGCTCACACCAAGTGAGCAACACCCTGTTGCTGACAAGATACTGCTTCAGGCCATGAAGCAGGTCTACGGCTTCGACGGGGAGCCGAAACGTCATTCAGTCCACGGGTATTTAATTAATACCCCAATGGACGATGAAGAGCTGTATGAAATCCCCGTCTTGAAGTGGATAACGCCTGGCGAGATCCTGAAGGGCCTTACGTTCGAGGCAAAAAGCCTAGTGAACAAAATGAAAGAATTTTTTAATGGAAACCAAGTTGCGATCTGGCTCCATGAGACAGACACGCCGGAGCATAAATGTCATGCGCGGAAAGGACCGCACCTGCACATAATTTCAGAATCAACGTGTGCAAACAGCCGAAACCTAAAGAACTTTAGGGCCCTGGAGAATGCTTGCACCAAGTTCAACTGCGGACTTTACGTGAGTAAGGTAATGTGTACACCAGATAAGGTGTACCCACCAGATAAGGTGTACCTTTACCAGCTCCAGGATTCAGAAAAAACTTTCCTGGGGTCTAACTCCAAATTTTGCCTCACCACCATCAATGCGCTGAGAAACTCTGTGGACGCACAGGTCGACAACTTCGAGGAAAACATAGAGACGGACAACCTCACAAACGTCCTCTCTAAAGTCAACCCTGCCTTGCTGAAGAATGCTGTTCCAACACAGGACGCACAACCAGGGGACAAACGTGAGGGTCCCACTGACCAGCCAGCGAGGAAACGAAGCAAGAACGTCGATAACTTGTACCTGCTACAGCGGTGCATCGCCGCTAATCCAGATGTTGGGTCGTTACAGGAGATGGTCCTCCTGTATAAAAATACAGAGGACTACCAACAATTGGCGGATATGTTTTTCGACGTAAAAGCAGAAAAATACTGGGCAATGGCCCAACAAGAATGCAGCGCACTGAGCCAGGAAGCGGACATTCTACACCGTCTCGATGAAGTACCAGATTCCCTACGGAATATGATGACTCCCGAGCAAACGCTCGCACTGTTCAACAGTTGGTGCGACGAACAAGGCATCAATGCTCGCGCCCTCGCGTACGTCATGATCGCGTGCCTTCAAGGCCGGGTCTATAAGAAAATCGGTGTGTATCTGCAGGGTGCGAGCAACAGCGGGAAAACATATTGGACTTCGACGCTATTCCACCCCATGTCAAAAATCGTAGGCAAAATGACAACCGGGGGCCGCTTTTGCTTACAAGACTGCAGTAAAAAACGGATTATTATCGGCGAAGAGGTCGGCATTGCGGCCGACAATGTGGATCGATTAAAAGAGTTGATGTCGGGCGAGGTTACGACATTTGAAAGAAAAATGAAAAGTCCAGGGACATGCAAGGCAAACCTCGTCTTACTCAACTCGAACAATCTCCCATTTGCAAACGTGCCGCAGGAAAAAGCGGCCCTCGAAAATCGCATGTTCCTTTTCAGGAACCTGAAAAAAAAGCAAGGTGCTGCCCACTGCACTCCGTGGCATGGCTGCCACTCGACCCAACCCAAAATTTCTCAGGCTGATTGAGCCGCCTACGGCTCAGGAATTACAGGACTTAAACGTCGGCATCTACCCCCGCTCCGTGACTGTTGTGGACAACCTGGGATTAGTCCCACAGTATCAAGGAGATTGGGAGGCCTGGAGCGAAGAACTGGACCGGAACAGGCGTGTGTTGGAATCGGACATGGCCGCGCCAGAGTACGTCATAGACAGCCAATCAACGCTGGCGTCAAATCCCATTATTGTGTCGCCAGAACTGTGCACTCCAGAGTGCCCGGACGACTTGAAAAGTGTCCGCATCGAGACTGAGTGGCCATTCCGTATTGTGCTTACTCTCCGAGTGCTTTTGCTGATCGAGACACACCATTTGATTCTACGGAAGATGAGCACCCGTGGAAGAAATACAACCACAAATGGCCAGGTGCTAGCAACTGGGTTGCTAACCATCCTCCACCCAGCTCGTATCATCAGCTTCAGTGGAATACATCGAAGGGATTCCACTGGATCGAGACCTTGGCAGAGATGAGCACTCGCAACTTCAATGCCGCTCACTTCATGATAGACAACCCAAAGCCGTGCAAAAGAGCCAAACTGATTTGCAGGCACAACGACAAGTGGCAGTGGTTGTGCCCCGCCCAGGATGAAAGCTACTTCAAGAACCCCGCCCCCAAGGATTGCCCAGTGCGTTACTTGGACTTGTGGACAAAGCCTTTTGAAGAAAACGTCCACAACGCACCCATTGACGCCTGGTGCACGGAAGACTTCTACCTTGATGGGGCGGGGTACTTCATCCATAATGACTGCGACCGCAACAAAGGGACCGACATTGTATACGTCCTATTAAAGGACGGAGTATGGGACATTGTTACGAAAACGAGAATCCCAGCTATCAATCGTGGTGGACACTGTGTCAAAAGGTGGTTATTGATGCAGCACCAATGCTTGACTTTTTTCCCTCTGACGAATGCCCAGAAGCCTGTGCAGCCAAAATGTTACCAGTATGGCTGCCACGCTCCTTCATCAATACGGAGCCAAAGTGGACAGAAGATGACATGGACAGCATTCAAGACCTATTTTACCTGCTATGGGGGTGCAAACAACCCTTTAAAGAAAAGGTCTTGAAGGTGCAAACTGGACCTATGCACCACTGGTTGGATGTGAGTGACTCGTACCCTGACCGTGTAGCTGAACTGGAGGAAGAAGCACAATCGTGTGCTAAAAGGATCATAGAGGCCACTGAAAACCGCGACTGTGTTGATGGGGACGACCAGCCACAGAAGCGTGGTCTAAAAGTCATGAAGTTTCTATCCAAGTTTATTGAGACAGCCGCTGCCACTGTTGCCATGGTCGTGACGCTGCTTAAAATCTGGGATGAAGTTTTTTAAAAAGATTGGCCCTTTGAAAAACTATAAACAATCACACTCCCCCTTAATATGTCCATGATCCATACATCTCGGTCCACGCACTACACACACGTTTTTACATTTTATGTTTGTTGTCTAAAATTGAGAAATAAAGTTCAAAACAAATATTAAAAGAAAATAAATAAGTAAAAAAAAAAAGAGGGAGCCTCAAAAACTCCCTCAAAAAAATTCTTCTTTGGGCCTTACCAGGCAGCTATCCTTTTTCTCGCTCTGAGTAGAGTTCTTTTCTTTCTCAGGGTAGTTCCTTTGTGTGGGACCGCCCTTTGACGGATAGAATCTCTTTCTCAGGTAAAAAAAGCGAGTATTATAAGTTGAGTCAAGTGACTTGACTTGACCTGACCTCGCGTAAGCGCGGCCATGCGGAGCCTTCAAGGTTTCACACGTAGTCTTGAAGATGGCCGCGCTTACGGTCAGGTCAGAATCAAGTCACCCCACAACTAACTTATAATACTCGCTTTTTACCTGAGAAAGAGAGCGACCCATGCGGAGCCTTCAAGGTTTCACACGTAGTCTTGAAGATGGCCGCGCTTACGCATAGAATCTCTTTCTTAGCGTAAAAAGCGAGTATTAATAAGTTGGGCAATTGACTTGACTTGACCTGACCTCGCGTAGCGCGGCCATGCGGGCCTTCAAGGTTTCACACGTAGTCTTGAAGATGGCCGCGCTTACGCGAGGTCAGGTCAAGTCAAGTCAATTGCCCAACTTATAATACTCGCTTTTACGCTAAGAAAGAGATTCTATGCGTAAGCGCGGCCATCTTCAAGACTACGTGTGAAACCTTGGAAGCTCCGCATGGCCGCTCTCTTTCTCAGGTAAAAAAGCGAAGTATTATAAGTTGTGTCAAGTGACTTGACCTGACCTGACCTCGCGTGCGCGCGGCCATCTTCAAGACTACGTGTGAAACCTTGAAGGCTCCGCATGGCCGCGCGCTTTACGCGAGGTCAGGTCCAGTCAAGTCACTTGACACAACCTATAATACTCCGCAGGGCCGCGCTTACGCGAGGTCAGGTCAGGGAATCTCTTTCTCAGGTAAAAAAAGCGAATATTATAAGTTGTGGCAAGTGGCTTGCCTTGCATCTTCAAGACTACGTGTGAAACCTTGAAGGCTCCGCATGGCCGCTCTCTTTCTCAGGTAAAAAAGCGAGTATTATAAGTTGTGTCAAGTGACTTGACCGGCCTGACCTCGCGTAAGCGCGGCCATGCGGAGCCTTCAAGGTTTCACACGTAGTCTTGAAGATGGCCGCTTACGCGAGGTCAGGTCAAGTCAAGTCACTTGACACAACTTATAATACTTTTTTTTACCTGAGAAGAGCGGCCATGCGGAGCCTTCAAAGTTTCACACGTAGTCTTGAAGATGGCCGCGCTTACGCGAGGTCAGGTCAAGTCAAGTCACTTGACACAACTTATAATACTCGCTTTTTTACCCTGGAAAAGAGATTCCCCCTTGACCTGACCTCGCGTAAGCCCGGCCCTCTTCAAGACTACGTGTGAAACCTTGAAGGCTCCGCAGGGCCGCGCTTACGCGAGGTCAGGTCAAGTCAAGTCGGGGCAATTGACACAACTTATAATACTCGCTTCTTTACCTGAGAAAGAGATTCTATCTTCGGCTAAAAAAGTGGCGAGTATTCGCTAAAAGTTGGGCAATTGACTTGACCCGGTGACACACGACCCACCTCGGCGTGTGGCGCGCGTGCGAGAAGCGGCCATCGCAATGGGGCCTTCACCGCCGTCCAGCCGTAGTCTTGAAGATGGCCGCTAACCTTACGCCCAGCTTACGAGGTCAGGTCAGAGTCAGTCAATCGCCCAACTTATAATACTCGCTTTATTGCTACAAACTAATAAATCAGGTCAGGTCAAAGTCAAGTCAATTGCCACAACTTATAATACTCGCTTTTTTACGCTAATCAAGGTAAAAAAGCGAGTATTATAAGCTTGTGTCAAGTGACCACCTTGACTTGACCTCGGCTGGCGTACCATGCGGCCATGCGGAGCCTTCAAGGTTTCACCCGTAGTCTTGAAGATGGCCGCGCGCTGCAGCGAGGTCAGGATCAAGTCAAGTCACTTGACACAACTGGCATATAATACTCGCTTTTTTTACCTGAGAAGAAAAGAGCGGCCATGCGGAGCCTTCAAGGTTTCACACGTAGTCTTGAAGATGGCCGCGCTTACGCCGAGGTCAGGTCAAGTCAAGTCACTTGACACAACTTATAATACTCGCTTTTTTACCTGAGAAAGAGATTCCCCTTGACCTGACCTCGCGTAGCGGCCCTTGCTATTACAGCCAATGAAGCAAGTGTATGGCTCTGATGGAGAGCCAAAACGCCACTCAGTTCATGGGTATCTTATCAACACGCCTATGAACGACGACGAACTGACAGAACTTCCAGTTCTAAAATGGATTACTCCAGGAGAGATATTGAAAGGCCTAACTTTTGAGTCAAAGTCGTTGATTAACAAAATGAAAGAGTTTTTCAACGCAAATCATGTTGCAATCTGGCTGCATGAAACTGAAACTCCAGATCACAAGTGCCATTCAAGAAAAGGGCCTCATCTTCACGTGATTTCGGAATCAACGTGCGCCAATAGTCGCAGTCTAAAGAACTTTCGTGCGCTTGTTCAATTGCGGCTTATACGTGAGCAAAGTCACCTGCTCTCCTGACCGTGTATACCTCGATCAGCTGCAGGACACGGACAAGTCCTTTCTCGGCACGAATTCTAAATTCTGCCTTGATACGGTTACAGCCCTGCAAAGCAATGTTGATGCCCAAGTTGAGAACTATGAAGAGAACATCGAAACGGATAACTTGAAAAATGTTCTCACAAAAGTGAATCCCGCTTTACTCAAAGCAGTGCCAACTCAAGAAGCTGAACCTGGCGACAAAAGGGAGGCCCGAGCGACCAACCGGCCCGCAAACGGAGTAAAAAATGTGGACAATCTATATCTACTCCAGAGATGTATCGCAGCCAATCCGGACGTGGGCTCCTTCAGGAAATGGTCCTCTTATATAAAAATACTGAGGATTACCAACAACTCGCAGACATCTTCTTCGACCCTAAGGCCGAGAAATACTGGGCTATGGCCCAGCAGGAATGCAGCGGACTGAGTCAAGAGGCTGACATTCTACATCGCCTTGACGAAGTGCCTGATTCGTTAAGAAACATGATGACACCGGAGCAGACTCTCGCTTTGTTCAACGCTTGGTGCGACGAACAAAACATCAACGCGAGAGCCCTGGCCTATGTGATGATTGCCTGTATGCAGGGCCGAGTCTACAAAAAGATAGGCGTATATCTTCAGGGAGCCAGCAACAGTGGCAAGACGTACTGGACGTCTACACTGTTCCACCCCTTGTCAAAGCTGGTTGGAAAGATGACAACGGGTGGTCGTTTTTGTCTCCAGGACTGCTCTAAGAAACGTGTGATAATTGGAGAAGAAGTCGGCATTGCTGCCGACAACGTCGACCGGCTGAAGGAACTAATGTCTGGGGAGATTACGACTTTCGAAAGAAAGATGAAAAGCCCTGGCACCTGTAAAGCGAACCTAGTTCTGTTAAATTCCAATAACTTGCCGTTCGCTAATGTGCCGCAAGAAAAGGCTGCATTGGAGAACAGGATGTTCCTGTTTAAAAATCTGAAGAAGAGCAAGGTGCTTCCTACCGCACTACGCGGTATGACAGCGACGCGGCCCAATCCAAAATTTCTACGTCTGATTGAGCCGCCAAATGCACAGGAACTCCAGGATTTAAGTGCTGGCATTTACCCCAGGTCCAACACTGTTGTGGACAATCTTGGATTAGTCCCACAGTACAACGGGGACTGGGAGACCTGGGGTGAAGAACTAGACAACAACAGAAAAGTTCTTGAGTCGGACATGGCGGCACCAGAGTTTATCATAGACAGTCAGTCCACTCTAGTATCCAACCCTGTAGTCGTGTCGCCCGAACTTGTCACACCAGAGTGTCCGTCTGAACTACAAAACATACGGATTGAGACACAGTGGCCATTTGCATCTCAGCCGCAGAACGAGGAGGACCTTCAAGCCGATCTGCAATACTTTTTCCCCAGTCTGTCACCTGAAGTAATTGCACCAACACCACCAGAAATGCAGAGTGAAGAAAGCCGCCGTCAAATGGACATGGTGTATGAAGCTTATTGCGCTTACAGTCCTGGTGCAATAGCATCGCAAGGCGTACCATTCGATGGAACAGAAGACGAGCACCCGTGGCGCAAATATAATCTGAGATGGCCAGGGGCCAGCAACTGGGTTTCTGGCCACCCGCCACCCGATCGTTACCACCAACTTCAATGGACAAAATCCAAAGGTTTTCATTGGGTAGAAACATTGGCTGAGATGAGCGGCCGCAACTACGCAGCAGCTCAGTTTTTGGACTATAACACAAAGCCTTGCAAAAGAGCAAAGCTCATATGTCGTCACAACGACAAATGGCAGTGGCTTTGTCCTGCCCAGGACGAGTCACACTTTAAAAATCCTGCACCAAAGGGCTGCGCTGTGCGTTACCTCGATGTGGCAACAAAGGATTATGAGGAGAACGTCCACAATGAGCCGATCGACGCATGGTCAACGGAGGATTTTTATTTGGATGGAGCTGGCTACTTTATTCACAACCAATGTGATCGCAGTAAAGGCACGGACATTGTGTACGTTCTTCTCAAGAATGGTACGTGGGACATAGTGACAAAAACACGCGTTCCAGCAATCAACCGTGAAGGGAAATGTGTGAAAAAGCTGCTAATCGATGCAGCACCCATGTTGGATTTCTATCCCAGTGATGATTGTCCTGAAGCCTGCGCCGCAAAAATGCTACCTGTTTGGCTCCCCAGGTCTTTCATAAACACCGAAAAACACTGGACAGAGGAAGACATGGATACCATTACTGACTTGTTTTATTTGATCGCTGGATACAAACAGCCTTTTAAAGCAAAAGTACTGAGTGTGCAAACAGGTCCAATGCATCAATGGCAAGATGTGAGCGATCTGTATCCAGATAGGATTGAAGAGCTGGAGGAGGAGGCACAATCATGTGCGAAACGCATTATTGAAGCTACTAAGGGAAGAGACTGTGTAGATGGAGACGACCAACCCCAAAAAAGAAGCCTAAAAGTCATGAAATTTTTGACCAAATTTTTGGAGACAGCCGCTGCAACAGTCGCCATGGTCGTAACAGTAATGAAGATTTGGGATGAAATTTTTTAATGAATGGTCCTTGAAACAAACATATTTCCCATAAATGTCCATGATCCAATACACCTCGGTCCTTGCACTACATACACGAGTTTACATTTTATGTTGTTGTCTAAATTTGAAATAAAGTTAAAAAAAAAGAAATAAAAGAAATAAGTAAAAAAAAAAAAGGGGGAGCCTAAAAAACTCCCCCACAAAAAACTCTTCTTTGGGCCTTACCAGGCAGCTATCCTTTTATCTCTATGGGAACAGAGGTCTATTTGTCAAGGGTGGGTGATGCCTTTTGACGGATAGAATCTCTTTCTCAGGGTAAAAAAAGCGAGTATTATAAGTTGTGTCAATTGCCCGGACTTGACTTGACCTGACCTCGCGTAAGCGCGGCCCTCTTGGCCGCGCTTACGCGAGGTCAGGTCAAGTCAAGTCAATTGCCCAACTTATAATACTCGCTTTCGCTAAGAAAGAGATTCTATGCGTAAGCGCGGCCATCTTCAAGACTACGTGTGAAACCTTGAAGGCTCCGCATGGCCGCTCTCTTTCTCAGGTAAAAAAAAGCGAGTATTATAAGTTGTGTCAAGTGACTTGACTTGACCTGACCTCGCGTAAGCGCGGCCCTCTTCAAGACTACGTGTGAAACCTTGAAGGCTTCGCATGGCCGCGCTTACGCGAGTCAGGTCAAGTCAAGTCACTTGACACAACTTATAATCATTTTTTTACCTGAGAAAGAGATTCTAGGCCGCGCTTACGCGAGGTCAGGTCAAGGCAAGGCAATTGACACAACTTATAATACTCGCTTTTTTACCGGGAGAAAGAGATTCCATCCGTCAAAAGGCAGCATCACACAAAGGGTATATAAAGCGATACAAAAACGCAATTCAATCACTATGGCTTTACTTGCTACAGCGATAGCAATTGGTGGAGAATTTTTATTTGATTTTTTATTTGATGCAGGTGTTGCTATTGCAGTAGAAGGAGCCGAAGGCATTGCAGCAAGTTTAGTAGAACCGGCAGCAACAACAGTAGCAGAAGCGTTAGTAACTGAAGAAGCAGCATTACCAGTTGCACAGGAAACATTAAAGGAAGCATTCGGACAAGCACTGCCACAGTTTGCAAAACAAACTACAATCGGCATAGCCGACCAAGTGAAAAACGGAGTAAAACGTAAAGTTAAAGATGCATGGCAAGATGCTGTACCCCAAAAACGTGCTAAGCAGCAAGCAAGTAAGGAAGTTGAAAGCGATTTCGAAGAATCAGAGGACGAAGGAGGGACCAATTAATGCTCCTAAACCTATTCGGGATCTACCATTTCAAAACACACGTTCTCAAACGCAAAGCCAAGCGGATTTACCAAGCAGTTTCGACTTGGAACAAGTACACCCAGACGAAGTTCTTGATCAACTCGACGAAGATCAATTGAACTTTCTCGAGGACGAAGACGATTTTGTTGACGCACCATCGTCACCTATGCCAAATTTAAAAACAACAAAACGAAAACAGACACCTGCAGCAGCTGCCGCAATTGAACGAGAGAGAAAATCAGCTCGTGATCGTTCACCCGTAGCGGGGCCATCGCGCCAATTGACACCACCACCGTCTGGAAGCAAACAAAGAGCTGCAGCGGAAACGCCCCTACCTGAATACGATTCAGACGACGACATAATGCCAGCAACACAAAGGCAGTCAAATGTAGCCTCTGGCGGGGCTCCACAAAACGCTATGTCTAACATGTTCTTTGAAGGCTTCGGTGAATACACAACACCTTCAGGCCAAGTCTTTACAACGTATAAAAAGGCTTACAGAAAGTCGTACAAATGTGTGTGTACCTTTTGGAGGCCAACAACGAGCACAGGCGTACATTCAAAATACATTGGATGTGCCAGTGTACATTAACCACGGGGGAAATACATTCCCTTATTGGTATAGGAGGGCAAGTTGCAATGACGAAGAGTTTAATCAACCTGACAACGTCATTGGTTTCAGATGTGTAAGAATGGGGTTTAATGTTCCAAGACTTGAATTGGCTACAATCCCCAACAACAAAACAAGTGAGAACGAAGTTCCCATGCCTACACCCATGCACGCAGAAATGTGGACCTTTTTGGATTCCAACAATGATTACGGTGTGCCAGTAAGAGACGAAGATGGGGGTGCACCGCATGTACCTCAACATAACAGCTACTTTGCTGACTACTTTCATGGAGAAATTCCCACACAAACAGATAGATTGCAAGTGTGGGATAAAGACATGCTAATGAATGTCAACAGAGACAATGTTGTGTATAATGGCACAACAGGGAATTTAAATATTCCGTCACCGTGGGACATTTATGATCTAAAACGCCATCCAGGATACAAATCTGTTCCTGCAACGGATGCAACAGCATTTGCACTTGAGTTCACACCACCAGAACAAAAGTGGACTTTTTTCCCACACTGTCAGGTTGCCTCTATGGATGGCAGCTATTCAGCACAAGGCGTGGTGCATGACCAAGATCTCGCGGGGTACAGTTTAGACGACGACAACAATGGGAACGTTGCGCAGTGGCCCGTGAATTATGTCGCCACACCAGCAGACGGCAGCACCGATACAAGAGCGGCAACTACAGTGAATAAAGTACGTCTAGCCCATTTGGCGCATCAAAGGGGAGGATTCAGCGGCACCACGGCTCGATGGAGAAATCCAAAGAGGACCTACATTTATGAAGAAGCAACGTCAAACCCATTCAACCCGAAAGATATTGCACTGGATAGCGCACTTGGAGGCTATTCAACAACCCTTTTCAACGTGCCAGGGTTGACAGGAGACGGAGACACAAATTTGTTTTCAAGATTTCCGCAATTCATTTTTGGGGTGCACCCTGATTATGAAAGGAAGGCAAATGGAATTCTCCCATACAATTATTTTGCAAACCTGAATGTGACATACTTCAGTGAAGTTGAATGGCTCCTCGCTACACCGTCTCCTTCATACCTCCCTATTGGACCAGGCGGGTGTGACGGGCGCACAACAGCGGATCGGGCAACTTACAATGGCAGAGGCTTCCTGGTACGCGCTTTGCGCAGACGCAGTCGGCGACGCGTGATGGGCAACGTGAAAGGAAACTTTTACATCGGACCAAACTACATTTGATTGGTTGTTCTACACAACAAACAAACAATATTTACGATTGGCTATAATAAATAAACCAATGAAACTGAAAGCGTCTCTTGTCACATGATTTAGCGTGGCGTCCCTTTATGTGTATAAATAAGCCAAACACTTTCCTCGTCTATCACTACTTTCAAGTTGTTCGTCTGCTACACACGTACGAGTTTTATAACACTGAACGATGCTTGCCTACCTTCAAAAAGCCAACAGGGCCGTTCACCATATGGTGTTGACTCCGAGCGAGCTGCACCCTGTGGCTGATAAAATGTTACTCCAGCCTATGAAACAAGTCTATGGCTCCGACGGGGAGCCTAAGCGGCATTCGGTGCATGGCTATCTCATCAATACACCCATGAGTGAAGATGAACTGTCCGAGCTGCCAGTCCTCAAGTGGATTACGCCTGGGGAGATACTAAAGGGCCTCACCTTCGAATCAAAGTCCCTCATCAACAAGATGAAGGAATTTTCAACTTCGAATCAGGTAGCCATCTGGCTACATGATACGGAGACGCCTGACCACAAATGCCACTCGAGGAAAGGGCCACACCTGCATGTGATATCCGAATCGACGTGTGCGAATAGCCGCAATCTCAAAAACTTCAGGGCTCTGGAGAATGCCTGTACAAAATTTAACTGCGGGCTTTATGTCAGCAAAGTCACCTGCTCTCCAGATCGTGTCTATCTGTATCAGTTACAAGATTCAGAGAAAACCTTTTTAGGTTCAAATTCAAAATTCTGTTTAGATACTGTGAATGCGTTGAGACAGTCAGTCGATGCGCAAGTAGAAAACTTTGAGGAGAATATAGAGACTGATAACTTGACCAATCCTTTGTCCAAGGTGAATCCTGCTCTTCTCAAGGCATTGCCCACTGAACAAGCTGAACCTGGTGACAAGAGAGAAGGTCCCAGTGACCAGCCTGCACGCAAAAGGAGCAAGAATGTAGATAACTTATATCTACTTCAACGCTGTATTGCCGCGAATCCTGATGTTGGGTCCCTTCAAGAAATGGTCCTCCTCTACAAAAATACGGAGGACTATCAACAGTTAGCGGACATTTTTTTCGATGTCAAAGCTGAAAAATATTGGGCAATGGCCCAACAAGAGTGCAGTGCACTCAGTCAAGAGGCCGATATATTTCATCGCCTTGACGAAGTGCCAGACTCGATGCGAAATATGATGACACCAGAGCAGACCTTAGCCCTGTTCAATGCCTGGTGTGAGGAACAGGGCATCAATGCTAGAGCCCTCGCATATGTCATGATAGCGTGCATGCAAGGCCGGGTGTACAAGAAAATAGGAGTTTATCTTCAAGGGGCCAGTAACAGTGGCAAGACGTACTGGACGTCTACTCTGTTTCATCCAATGGCCAAGCTTGTCGGCAAGATGACTACAGGAGGAAGATTTTGTCTGCAGGATTGCAGCAAAAAACGTATAATCATCGGAGAGGAAGTTGGCATTGCTGCCGACAATGTGGACAGGTTAAAAGAATTGATGTCAGGAGAAATCACCACATTTGAACGTAAGATGAAGAGCCCGGGCACGTGCAAGGCCAATTTAGTTCTTTTGAACTCAAATAACCTTCCGTTTGCAAACGTTCCGCAGGAGAAGGCCGCGTTAGAGAATCGAATGTTTCTCTTTAAAAACTTGAGAAAGAGCAAAGTTTTGCCTACAGCACTACGCAACATGACAGAATGACGTTACAAGTCGAGATAAATTCATAAGAATGATTATTTTTTAGTCTAAAATTGGAAAGAGAAAAAAATTCTCTGCAGGTGGGCAAAAATAAAAAATTTATTGTGAGTAAGGCTTCTCTAATTTTGTTTTTGCTTCTTTTTTTTTCTTAGCCATGTTCCACAAAAGGAGTGACCATAAAAAAGAAGGGAGAGGCAGCCTACAATGAATGGTGGGAACAACACAAAGTGAGCTGTACCATCAACCATACCAGCTCAGCAGGGATGATGGAAGTGGAGGCAGCAAAAACAATATTTTTCCGCTCTCTCGGCCGAGGCCTGCGATACACAACGCTTGTTGCTGATGGGGACTGCAAGACCTTCAATGAGTTGCAGGAGCTGAGGCCATATGGTGATACCTCCATCTGCAAAGAGGAGTGCACTAATCATGTGTCGAAGCGTCTTGGCACTAATCTTCGGAACCTTGTCGCAGCAGAGTCGAAGAGAGGCACAACACTGGGTGGTCGAAAACAGGGTAGCCTTACCCAGGCCAAAATTGCTCTCCTGCAGTCTCACTACAAAAAAGCGGTCGCCAGTAAGTCTGCCACTGTGGGGGAACTGAGCAAAAAGATCTGGACTTTTTATCATGCCTCATCAACAGACTGTAATCCCCAGCACCATCTCTGCCCAACTGGAACGAGGTTCTGGTGCTTTTACAATCACACCTTGGCCTTTGGTAAGGATCCACCTTCCCATAAAAACCGTAGTAGCAGCTCCATCTCCCCACGTTGCTGAAAAGGTGAGAGGCGTCTATGAGCGACTCACTGCTCCAGAGCTGCTTCAACGCTGCCTCAAGGGCCTCACACAGAATGCCAACGAGGCCATCCATTCCACCATCTGGTCCCGGTGTCCAAAGCACCTCTTTGCAGGAAGGCGGCCGGTTGAAATCGCTACAACAATTGCTGTTGGCAACTTCAACAGCGGCAGTACATCCCTCAGAGAGCTCACGGAGGAGTGTGGTTATGGTATTGGGAAAATTTCGATAGCCCATGGATTAAAGCGGGACTTTGCTCGGATCAAGTGGGCGGAGAAGGCAGAAACGGTGGAAGCGAAGCGGAGAAGGGTAGACATGGCGAGTTTTTGGCAGCTGAGGGAGGTCCAAGTTATATTTCAGGGGGGGTTTTAAACGTGCATTTGATGTGGGTGAGTTTTTATGATAAAAAATGTCAATATGTTTAGTCATAAGGATTTACAGTATATTTAGTGAGGGGGGTAGATCTAAAAAGCCATTATTATCTGTGGGTTTATTGATGTTGTCAATTGATTTTTTATTTAAATATAAAGTTAAGATTGATAATGAACATAAATTCACTTGAAAAGTTTAAGAAAAGAATAATTTTTTGTTTTGGTAACGCTTCTAAAACTTTACGGGCTATTTTCTCAAAAACTTGTTTTTGAGCAACGTGTGTGGCTGGGAACAAGGATTACTCAAAAAGTTTCTGTCAGAATTGCTTCATTTTTACATATGTTCTTCCTATATATTATATCAACAAGGTGATAGGAGCTTTTTTATATATCTCTCTTATATTTAATTTTTTACTGCACTAACTTCAGGAAATACGGTTGTTTCCAATTATTTCACAGTCATCACTACAAATAAATTTTGCAAAATTTTATTTCTTAACTTATTCTTTATCCCTTCTATAAAATTGTTTTGTGTATGTTTATGAATGATTCCTGAAAGTTTCATGTATATCTGACAACTAGTTATTGAGATATCTTTGTTCTAAAATTACTGAGCAAAAATTCAATATGGCCGCCGCGCATAAATTAATAATGCAAATTTTTTTTTCAAAGGGTCAAAAAATAATCAGTGATCCACAACAGTATATGGAGTGTAAAAAGAATGAAAAACAGTTGTTTATTTAAGCAGAAAAAAATTCAGTGGGGTGATCCCCTTAAAGGTCTACCAAGTCAAATCTTTAATTGTGACGAGAGCGGGTTCGTAACAGACCCGAAGTCGCAGACAGTACTGACACAAAAGGGATCGAGTCAAGTGAACCAGTGCATAGGAGGCATGGACATGAACAGATCAGTCAACTGTTGTATTTCTGCCAGTGGGCAAGTATTGCCTCCTCATATTGTTTATGAAAAGAAAAATCTTTTCATGGACTGAACACAAGGTGGACCACCGGGAACAGCCTTTACTACCAGCGAGAAAGGCTGGATGGAAAGCCCCCAATTTCTTGATTGGTTCAGGAGAACTATTCTGAAGAATACACAGCATGTTTCTAACAAGCCTCGTGTCCTGATCTTTGATGGCCACCTATCTCACATAAGCCTGCCTTTGATTGAAGAAGCCCTAGCAAATAATGTGAGTTTGCTTCGACTGCCCTTCCATCTGACTCATTTACTCCAGCCACTTGATACCTCTGTATTTCGACCAGTCAAAAGCAAGTGGCAATCTCTCCTCGTTAAGTATGCGAGAACAACATTTTCCTGGCCTGATTTCACACTTATTTAAGGACTCTTTCACAACAGATCAAGTAAAAGGTGGCTTCAGGGGAACGGGGATTTTTCCCTACAACATGAATGCTATCAACACCACCAATTTTGCACAGCGCCCACAGATAGCTACATCTACACCAGCAGCTTCACAATCCTCTCCATTGCAGAATGCACCTACAGCAGGGTCCTCACAAATAGCTGCATGTACACCAGCAGCTTCACAATCCTCTCCATTGCAGAATGCACCTACAGCAGGGTCTTCACAATCCTCTGGAGCAGAAACTGCTGTGCCAACACCATCACTGACTCTGACTGCAGAGCCATCGACATCCTCTGGAGAAGGTGCTACAACGCCATTACCAGCTGCAGAACCACCTACAACACGATCTCCAGAAACATCATCTGCAGCCTCATCAATCAAGGATTTTTTCCTACGACAACTGCAGCCACGATTCGAACAAGCATCTGGGCGTGGACGATCTGCCCGAGTCTTAAGGTTTCGATATGGTGAGAGCCTCACGGGAGAAGAATGCCTACTGAGACTTAGAGAAGAGGCAGACAAAAAGAAAAAGGATACAAACTCCAAATCCACAAAAGGAACCAAGACCTCAACAACAAAGGGAAAGGGCAAGAAAAGGCAACATGAAAGTTCTGAAGAAGAGAGCGACGAGGAATCTGAAACCTGTCCTGGGTGTGGAAGTGTCGGCGGGGCAGAGCAATGGGTCTGCTGCGATGTCTGTGGAACATGGTGCCATGTTCGATGTACAGGTCTATTTAAAGGACTATCATCAAAAAATTTGTTACAATTTGGTCAATTAAAGATTGTGATCCTTTAAAGGACATGTGGTTTTAAGTTATCAATACTTTTACTTTGGGTAATACCTCAGTTCTGCGGTCCCCACTGATTGTTTACATGTGTCGCCATCTTGGTTGGGGTAGGGTGACGTAATCGTAGTAACCAATTATTCACAGTCACAAATCGATTACTGTTATGTTGCGTCTTTGTGGCCTCTGGTAATCGGTTATAGTAATCGATACTTTTGATTACCAGCCCAAAATGTAAATTCCAGTTCTTAAAATATGCCAGGTAAGTTCTAAAATCAAAAACATCGTCAAAAATAATTTAGTTTTTTATATATATAATATGTATATAGGTTCTTTTTTATGTTTTGTTTTTTTTTTATTGTTTTAACTCTCCAACGTTCCATAACAGTCATTTCGTTCATCGGTGAACGATGCCACACCCCCATTCTCTGCATGCATTACATAAAGCAACAACTTTAAAAATGTGTTTTTTTTGGTATTACAGTATGAAACTCTGATAAATTCTTTATCTAAAAAAAATAATTTCAAGAGAAAATTCGATAAATTTTATTACAATAAGTGTTTTTTAATAATAAACATTTGCTCCGAGTTTGTTTACATTCCTTTCCGCCATCTTGGAATTTGCACTAGCAGTCAAATTTACACTGTCTCACAATTTTCGGTTATTTACTCTAATTTCGGACTAATTTCTACAAAAAACTTGTATCAAATGGCATCTGGAACACTAAAAGACACGCAGGTCTATGACTTGCTAGATCTAAGCGACTCTGATGTGTCAGATTGGGTCCCAGAAAGCGATGAGGAGCTAGACCTAGATCTACTACTACAGGACGAAGCAGACCCCCAAGGTTCAAGTCAGCCTGAACCTGAAAACTCCCAACAAAGGTGTGTAGTTTACCTAGATCTAGATTCTGAGTGTACATTTATTTAATTTGGACATCTGTACAGCATATTTTCATACGATGAGAATAGATTTAGGCCCAAATTTCAAGACCATGTGAAGAAGTAGATTGTTGTTATGAGTGTAGATCTAAGCAAGTCAAATCTACATAAAGACAAAGAGAGGAAAACAGGAATTAAATTTGTTAACTTGAGTGAACAGATTCATTCTTTTTTAAAAATAAATATGAATTTAAAAGCTCACAGTCTTATTTAGGCCTGTTTCTAATAGATTTTTGTTCCTTTTTTTCTATCCATTCAGTGATGTGCCTGGGCCAAGTCCAAACCGAGGTGCGGCTAATCATGATGGTGGTCCCAAAACTCCAGTACCCCGATTTTTACCTGAGAGAAGCCCGGGCCTGAATTTACCTGAATGCCAGACCAGACAGGATTTGCAGAAGTACTTGAGGCCAATTGATTTCTTCTGCCTGTTTTTTACTGTTGATATTGTTCAACAGATGTGTGACTGGACGAATGAGTATGCTGAGAGTGTGGGTGAGCATCGAAAGAGTTTGTATACAAGGTGGACGAAAGTGGATGTGGATGAGTTTTATAGATTTATTGGTCTGCTGATGTATATGTCATGGGTGAAAGTTCCTCGTTTTTGTCAGTACTGGTCTGAAGAAACCTTGTTAAATGGGCTGTGGGCTAGAAGATTCATGAGTGTGTGGAGGTATAAACATTTGATGAGCTTTTTGAAGGTGAATGATATAAAGTTAGAAAATCCAAATGACAAGTTAACTAAAATTAGAACTTTGCATGATTATATTCGTAGAAAGTGTATGAAATTGTTTCAACCATACCAAATATTTCTATAGATGAAAGGATGGTTAAAAATAAAGGGAGATATGGGTTTAGACAATACATTCGAGATAAACCAACTAAGTGGGGGATGAAATTGTGGGTACTAGCTGATTCTAAAACTGGATACACCTATACTTATGATGTTTATTTGGGAAAAACAAATGAGTCTTCTAAATTTGGTCTTGCTTATGGTGTGGTGATGAATCTTGTAAAAACTTTTAACTAAACAGGGCTACCACTTATTTTTTGATAATTTTTATACTGGGGTGCAATTGATGAAGGATTTAGTTTCAATGGGAATCAGGGCCTGTGGAACTATGATAGTAAATAGAAAAGGGTTTCCTATAAGTTTAAAAGATGTCAAACAATGGGCAAGTAAAGCTAAAAGAGGGGATATGAGGTGGGAAAGAGATGAGGATCTTCTATATGTTCAATGGAATGACAACAAGCCTGTTACTCTTCTTTCAACTTTCCATGATGCGAATACAACGGATGTAGCAGAACGTAGATCTAAGGAAGGGGGTAAGTTTAGAAAATTAGAAATTAAACAGCCACAAGTAGTTAAAGATTATAATAAGTACATGAATGGGGTGGATAAATCTGATCAGTTAATAGGAAAATACAACTCTTTGAGGAAAACTAACAAGTGGTGGAAAACTTTATTTCTACACTTTATTGACATCGCACGTGTAAATAGTTATATTTTGTTCAATGAATTTAGAAAAAGAAACCCAGATGTTCCAGAATTGCAAAGACCTAGTCATTATAGTCAATTAGATTTCACTTTAGAACTAAACAAACAATTAGCAGGGATTGAAGATGATGAATGTGTACCTATTAGAAAGAAAAAGGTGGGGGGTCATCCAATGAAAGTTTTTCTTGTTAAATCAGCTGCGAAGAGAAAGAATTGTAAATTGTGTTATGCTAGAGGCTTGAAAGAGATGAAAACCAGACATTATTGTGCTACTTGTTCAGAATTCTTCTGTTTGCAACCAGAGAGAAACTGTATGTATGAGGCTCACCCAGATGAAAGTTTTTGAGTGTATGTTTGCTCTGCGCGTCTTTTTTAAAAAACATTTTTCTATTTTTTCAGTTAACATTATATCAAATTACACAAATAATGCTCTAACAAATAACATATTATCTAAAATACTTTTGTCAATATCTATGTAGATGAAATTCTAAACTAATTGCAAAGTTTTTTCACTTCAGAGTGTGAGAGAGCTAATATAGCAATTTTTTTTCAATTTTTTACTCAATTTTGCCCTATTACAGCACCTTTTTGTAAACATACCAAACACAACGTATATCATTTAGTGTTGTAACATGGTTTTTTATTGTTGCCAAAGATGTTGATCTAACTTGTATTGAATAAATTTTGGCCATTTTATGAAACCTGAATTTTTTTCCTTCTTTGAGACTTTGGTTGCATGCATTTTTTTTTTAAATTGAATTTTTTTTTTATGTGCGTTTAATACTTAAGTGTCCTCTAACTCATGGCTTATGCTAAATTTTTTAAAAAAATATCAATCTCCATTTATTTCTGCACAAAATGATATACAACATGACATCATTACTTGTTCCCTCACCAAATTAGAAGCCATTATAAAATGCCACCCCCACAATTTTTTTTCAAGGGGAGAAAACCATGGAATCATTGAGAGTTAAGGTTTCGATATGGTGAGAGCCTCACGGGAGTAGAATGCCTACTGAGCTTAGAGAAGAGGCAGACAAAAAGAAAAAGGATACAAACTCCAAATCCACAAAAGGAACCAAGACCTCAACAACAAAGGGAAAGGGCAAGAAAAGGCAATATGAAAGTTCTGAAGAAGAGAGCGACGAGGAATCTGAAACCTTCCTGGGTGTGGAAGTGTCGGCGGGGCAGAGCAATGGGTCTGCTGCGATGTCTGTGGAACATGGTACCATGTTTGATTTACAGGTCTATTTAAAGGACTATCATCAAAAAATTTGTTACAATTTGGCCAATTAAAGATTGTGATCCTTTAAAGGACATGTGGTTTTAAGTTATCAATACTTTTACTTTGGGTAATACCTTAGTTCTGCGGTCCCTACTGATTGTTTACATGTGTCGCCATCTTGGTTGGGGTAGGGTGACGTAATCGTAGTAACCGATTATTCAGTCACAAATCGATTACTGTTATGTTGCGTCTTTGTGGCCTCTGGTAATCGGTTATAGTAATCGATACTTTTGATTACAAGCCCAAAATGTAAATTCCAGTTCTTAAAATATGCCAGGTAAGTTCTAAAATCAAAAACATCGTCAAAAATAATTTAGTTTTATATATATATAATATGTATATGTGTTCTTTTTTATGTTTTGTTTTTTTTATTGTTTTAATAATTATTTGGCAAATGGAAGCTTTTTTGCGCTCATCATTCTCAAGATTTATTTCACGAGTTACTATTTGCCTTTGATCAGCATTTTCATGGAAGTTTTTGTTTTTTAAACTGTGTGATTTCCATTGAATATTCTTATTCTTGTGTATTTAGTGTGTGATATTCAGTGTGTTTACTTTTAAAAGTGGTATCGTTTATATTATTGATATTTTCCATGACGTATGGCCTACAATCTTTTAGTTGAGCAAGCTGCTACTGAAGAGACTGCTCTAACATTTTTACAGCAGAATTTGTTGTTTCGATCTGAACCGCCTAATTGCACAGTATGTGGAAGACAAATGACTATTGTTAGATGTGGGAGGGGAGATGATAAATGTTTTAGAGGTCCTAGCCATAAGGGGGAGAAGGTGTTTTTAGCCAAGGATACTTTTTTTGAGAATAGTCATCTGACGAGTAAAGACATTGCTCATTTGCTTTTTTCTTGGAGTGTGAAGGAACCTGTTGTGAACTCAGTATTTTTAACTGGTCTAAGTGAAAACACTGTAATTCAATGGTTTACCTATTTAAGAGACATTTGTTCCAAGTGGCTTATTGACAATCCTCAACATATAGGTGGTGTTGGTCAGCATGTTCAGATTGACGAGAGTTTGATAGCAAAGAGAAAGAATAATGTTGGAAGAGTTGTCGAGCAGAGGTGGGTGTTTGGAGGGGTAGACCATGCTACATAACGAGGTTTTCTTGTTCTGGTGCCTGACAGGACACAAAGGACATTGGAAGCTTTGATAGAACAATTTATTGCTCCTGGTAGCATTATTAACTCTGATGGATTTGCAAGCTAGGCTACCATAATATTGTAGGCCTAAATTTAAATGTGCAGCCACCCTATCAGCATATTGTTGTAAACCACAACAGAAATTTCGTGGACCCGGCTACGGGTGCATGCACCAATCTTGTAGAAAATTTCTGGAAGAATTGTAAAAGACGCTTTAAGGCAATGAGTGGTACAAGTCAAGATATGCTGCCTGGCCATCTTGATGAATTCATGTGGAGGCAGTTCAATGGAAAGACACCACAATACCCCCTCTTACCCTAGATCTTGATAATCTAGGCCTAATTAAATCGGTATACCATTAAATCTAGATCTTATGTCTCCTTGCCTGTGCCATCATGTGCCATTAAACGATCTTGATAAATTCTAGATCTATATTTAGATCTCAATCAAGACTGTATCTAATCTAGATCTAGCTCTTGATAAAGAGACACTAGATCTAGGCTTTATTTATCATGGAAGCAATTCCTTACCAAAACCTTTGAGATAAACTTTTCTTAAAGAGTTCTAATCTAGATCTACTTAAAATCTATAAATGGGATCTAGCAAAACGCTTTACTGGCTGTTGGATTTGTTCTTGGTAGCTGATCATCTTGATCCCAAGTTTTGCACGGTCCCAACCAGCCATGCCACCTTGACGCGTCGCGTTCTCTGAGATGAAACGAGATAAGCTTATCAGTTCCGGTCAATCCTGACTTCCCCCATAAGCTTAGCGCATGCGCTTTGATCAAAGCCTATCATGTTGACCGGCAACCGACTATGCACTGATGTAGAGCCTAACGTTACAGTAGTATTTTTTTAGCTATTGTTAATGAAAATTTAATATCTCTTTGTCATACTCTAAACGCCCGCTACACCGCCTATAGGCATACCTTGAAATCGGTAGTGATTACCAGTATAATGGAAGAAATAGCAATACTTAAGTGTAAAAATGGCTCTCTGTCTCTTAGCAAGCTCTGCAAGCATTAATATATTAATTATATACTATATACACGCTCTAAGTGAAAGGGGAGGGAATGAGCACTGTTCATCTAGACAGAAGCTACTGCCCGGTACGCATGAGATGGGAGATAGGCTTTGAGAATTGAAGGTACAGGTTGGTCCTTAGGGAAGGAGAGTGGAGGGCACAGACAAGATAATATATATTTCAGTACCATAGAGCACAAAGTTTGGACACCCTTGTCGTTAGCTGGACCACTTATTGTTTTACGGCGAAACGCTCTGCCAGCTGAATAACCTTGTGTCTTTTTAGAGACCAATCAATCAATCAATCAATCAGGCGCCCAGCTCTTTAGCGCAGGCGATCAGGACCTTCCATGTACCTCTATCTCTTGTCACTTTTCTTGCATCTGTCACTCTTTATACTTTTAGCTTCTTCGTTAGTCCATCCAACATCTTTTATCGCATTCTTTCGATCATTCCAGTAGTAGCAATGTGTTGTAGCATCTCTCTTCTTTTCACATAAAAAAAACACCAACCAAAGAAACAAAAGGCTACCTGCCGTTTACATAAATATTCTATTTACAAGTGAAGTTGTTTTTTTTTCTCAAGTCCTTAGAAGTCGCTCAGCTTGGAAACTTGAAAGTTTTACACTATTTACTATCATCATCATCATCATCATCATTATTATTATTATTATTATTATTATTATTATTATTATTATTATTATTATTATTATTATTATTATTATTATTATTATCATCATCATCATCACCATCATCATCATCATCATCATCATCATCATCATCATCATCATCATCATCATCATCATCATTACTATTACTATTATAATTATTATCATTCTTATTATCTTTTTTAGAAATTATTTTATTTTTGTTTTTGCGCCTAGACAATGTTGCTCTACAGTATTTGAATCAACTGACTTAGTATAAAATAATTTCAAATTATTTTTAATGTTAGGCTCATGTTCAGAATGAGAGTGACTCACTTCAGAGTAATATTTTCTAAGTCTTTACACCATATACATGCACATTGCACATTTTTGCTTTTTAAAGGTTCGAACGGTTTTAGCAAATGTGAGTGTTTTGGCCTCTCCCAAAGTCTTTCATTGCTTTGTTTTCAGTCTATGCTGCGATAGGCTAGCTCACTTTCTTTTGAAGATTAATTTTAAGGAAAAGGGATGAACAAATTTCGGACACAATTTTAAAACATAAATAATAAGCTACCTGTGCCGTTATAACTAACCACTTTCTTCGACAATATGTTTCATGTGCTTCTATGTTATTATAAAAATAGAACTTTATCTCATTGTGACGACCTTGCTCGAATTAAAATTTGCAAAAACAAAAACAAAACAAAACAAAAAGATAGATAAAAACGCTTTGCCGGTATTTTGAAAGTTGCATTTTTTGCATGTGACAATAGACCCCACAAATAGCACGTATGAAAAAAAAGGTGTATAAACATGTTTGTAGAGCTAATTTAACTTTTTTTGTTTGTTTGTTTGTAAGGCCAATTCGAAATATCGTGCCTTTTTTTTATTTTAAATTACATCACCCAAGGACATGAAAAAGATGTACTTTGGATGACCCTATTCAGTTAGATTTAGAATTATTTACGATGCTGGTTTAAGCGGTCGCAGTAAAATAATATTTTGAACTTGATGTGTTAAAGGCTGACCTTTTTGGTTTACACCGCTTTTTAGTATCTGCTCTGTACTAAGTCTAACAAAAAGTAAACGTGAAATAAATAATGTAACACTTATAAACAGGCTTGTTTACTTTTCCGTAATGTTTAGCTAGTAAATAAGAAACCGTACCTCATGGCTGACAGTAATGCGATAGTGCTTGTGTGTTACCAATTACACCTAGTCTGGTGTTTTTAAATTTCTGAGGTCCCTGTAGGTGTTTTGTGTTGTAGGCTTCCCAGTACCGTGGCTATTTTTAATGTGAGCTGTAAGTTAAGAATTTAATACATAGGCTACGGAGTCATCGCTAGACTAATATATGACTTTTTTTCGCTGCTCTAGTTTTTAATTTAGCTTTTAACACAGAATCTATTTGGCCTGATTGAGAATGGGTCAAACAAAATAATAGGACAAAGAATGCCTTTTGACCTAGTTCATGGCGATAGCTATAATTATGGTAGCAATAACAGCCATTTTTTTTTAAAAATAATATTTCTATATTGATGTATACTTCAAAATAAAGGAAAACCTTTCTCAGTTTTATTACGTCCGAACTCCACCCCCCCCCCTCCCCCCCCCAAAAAAAAAAATAAAAAAAAATATATATATATATATATATATATATAATGAAATATATAAATAAAGTAAATAAAACGTGTATAAATAATCTAATGCACGAGTTTGTTTACATTTTGGGTCGTTTGGTTCGTAATTAAACAACTTAGGCCAAGAGAAATTCGTAATGCTATTTAATTGAAAAGAAGTACGTCAATTTTAACCTTTTTTTTTTTTTTTGGAAACATTACGAGTTGTTTGTTATCTTTGTGCAAAACACTCAACAGGTATTTTACAATAAAAATATTATCGTCTGCAAAATCGTGAAGTAACCCACTGCTAGCGTTGTGGAGCAAGCTCAGTAAATTAGTTATTTCATCTGTGACACCTACAGAGCAGACAAGAAATCATGTGGCGGGAAGGCATTTCATGTCGATGATCTGAGAGATAAAAAGAGACCTAAAGTTTGGTTGAGATCCTAGGGAACAAATCATTTTCGATAATTTAACTGCTATTCCACGTTTGGCAAGTCGATCTCACAGTTTCTCGGGAGATTTTCGGTACGTAATAATCGTGAGTTGTAAGATTTGAGCGTTGTTTTAACAAAGATGACATACTGAGCTTTTAGAGCGCTTATGCTGTGTACCGCTATGTAGAAGGATTTAATTCAAATGGTGTCGGTCACTCTAAAAATATAGTGTTCTAGTCTAGCTTAGGGTCCGTTGCCTCGTCTGTGAAACCTCAGAAATTTCCAATAAACCTAGAAACTAAGGCGACGTAAAAATACAAGAAACTTAAAACATATCAGCCTCATTGTAAGGGTTTATGATTCCGTCGATGAAACTGTAAGAATCTAACAATGTAGCGTTTTGACAGGTTAAATATAATAATCTTTAAAGCTCCCTTTTGCTCTTCGTGGCTGTGAGTGCGAGGCAGGCACCTAACATTCTCTTACTCTTGTATCCTCTCTCGAGGTTGATACTAGATATCTCTCGACCTTGTTGAAAGATAGGGGTATTCGTTATCAATAGCTCCATACCTTGTACGAAGGTAAAAAAAAAATATGAGCCCGTGTCCTTGAGGCATACTAACTGCTCAAGGTCAGACTTCCGCTGACGCAACGCCATCTTCATGTCACTAGGCGCATGTTTACATGTACCGGTACTTTCACGGCGGCGGTGCACCGAATGTCTATAACTATGTATCCGTACTTTCCATCTATCACTCGATTTCAGGACTAAACCTAAGAAAAGCATGGTATAATAGGGCTACGAACTTGTGGGAGATTGCAGTCAAACTTTTAGAATAGCATTGTAACCCAGTGAATTAATGCTCATACTGACCTTTCAGTTGTTTGACCAATCCTTGTTATTTCACACTGAATCTCTATTGCTTCTCTCTTTCTCTATCTAGATTCTCTATGACACTCTCTCGCCTCCCCTTCTTTCACATTCCCCCCCACCAACCCCCTTTCTCTGTCTCATACACTTTAAACTCATTCTTTCAGTCACGTACTCTCGCGCTCTGTCCACACACACACACACACGTAGTTTCATTCTCATTTCCCCAGTCTTCCTACCTCCTTGCACTCTCTCACTCTCTCCTCTCTTCCCCGCCCCCACCCCAATTTCTGTTTATATTATCACTTTGTTACGCAATGCTTTTCCTTTCGCCTATTTTTGAGGATGTCGGCTCTAAGACCAACATTGAACTTTGAAATCAAGCGGACCACGTTTATCTTTGCCTTCACCTGTTCAACTTTATTTGAAGAGAGATAGCAATGAAACGATTATTCATCCGAATGTAATTTGAACATCTCTCTCCTCTTTGAATCCAAGTACAAATTAAGTTTCGATGACGAATGTTCTGATCAGGATAAAAACAACGGAAGGATATAATCTGGTATGGCATTAATTTGGCCATAATGGTCTCGGCCTGGGAAAAAAAACCAACAAAAATCACTCAAAGTTCGTTCACTGCTTTTCCGATCCAAGATTTAGTTACCAAGGGATGTAACGCTGCTTTTTGTTTATTTCGAGCAGGCACAAAACTAGAATGATTTGACCTAACTCGACCCGTTCATAGTTCATCTCAGGTTGAATAGTTAGCCGCTATCTAGGACATTTTGAGAATTTAGGTCTAATAGTACTATAAACCTAGAGCTAGATCTAGTTTCTATGACACCTTTTCGTTTCTAGAACTAGTCGTAGACGACTTGATATGGATTTGATCTGGTAAATTACATTTATAGCTTTTTACTCAAGTTTTATGTTAAATTTAGGCTTTAGTCTTAGATAGTCCAGATTCTAGTGGTCCTAATTCAAGTTAAATTTTAGTTAAATGTTTTCCCTATGTAATTTGATGCTACACGAACGATTTGATACTTGTTTTTGTCGCACATTTATAGATTTAGATCTAGGTTTGTAAAATTGAAGATTTTTACTCCATAGGCCTAGATCTAGGTCTAGATCTTGTTGTTGAGATAATCTAAGGTCTGTTCAATGTGTTAAAAAATTGGGTATGATTAAAAGTAAAATAAAACTAGGTCTATCTAGATATAAATCTAGATTCTAGATCAACGTCGACAGGTAGATCTATTTAGATTAGGGGCCGATAGCCAGTATCTTTTTCATCTGGAATTAAGATGAAACAAATCTAGATCTAGATTAGATCTATCTAATATGTAGATTAAGGTTGATTTTTTCTTTACTCCAACAATAGGCCTAATTATTGACTTAAAATATTATTTTAACATATTCTTATGATCTAAGAACAACAGTTAGGGTTTAAAAATCTGTTGTATAACAATAACTGAATAGGTATAGATCTAGATCTAGATCCAAGCCTTTGAAATTTGAGCAATATTAATTATTATTCTTTGCATTCCTTTGAAGGATTGTAACCCATGTTAATGTTACTTAGCTACCAATAACCATCCTTCATTTCATTATTATTTTTCATTTAAAGATAAACCAAGATATATCTCAGAATAAATACCTTCGACTGTGCTAATGATGTGACATTGTGGGGTGGAAAGATTCCAAATTTTGGTCTCTCCAGCCAGCCAGTAATCAGGGATGAAGAAATACCAGCCTCTCTGCATTATCTGCCGCTATCCTGCAAAATTGATCTGTAAAGATGATTATCTTATAAAGCCTCAAACTCTTCCTATAGAATTGAGCTTGAAGTGACAAAGAATGCCCAGCTGCCCATATCAAAGTAGACACCATAAAACTGCGTTCTCAAAACGTACTGTTGTTTAAGTGCTGGTTTTAGAGATCGTATTTTGATATTGTTATTGCTGTAGTGTAGATCAAGATTTCATGTGCTCAATTAGATACAGGACTCTGGAGCTTAATCTGGATCTAATTCTCAATCTAGACACAGAGACAGATAGATATATCTCCAGAGATATCAGTAGATATTAACGCCAAAGATTAGTAATTTTTTAATCCTCATAACCATAAAATTAGGTTTGAACTTGTCAAGTGTTGAAAGAAAGGCTAAACCATCTATTGGTCTAATGTAGATCTAGACATAAAATGATGTGATAATGTTTCCATCAAGATCTAGAGAGCAATAATATTAAATCTAAAGTCCAGACAATTTATGAAAATAAGCTTTAAACATATATCTATATGGCTTCGATTAAATCTGAATACTGTTACCTCAACTGTTTGGTATTTCCATTGGAGGCAAAGATTCCTTCGTGCTTTCCATGAGCAGTGTGCACAAAATCATCTTTGCAAAAAGATTTACCTTTTAAATGGAAAGAAATTGACTTTTAACAACTGAGTGGGATCAGAAAACTTTCCTTAAACACTTTTTTTTTTTACATTTCAGATTTTCTTTATTCATCTCCATGTATGTCAAAAAAGTTGAAAACTCTTTGAAAAAATACTGGCTTTGATTGCAACAACCATGTTCAATCAAAGAGATAGTTTAAAAAAAGATATTGAGAAATTGTTTTTTTTTTCTACACATAAGCAATAAGTATATTTTTGAGGGTCTATCAAGCCAAAGAAGAGCAATGGCTCTAGATCTATTTCTCGATTTTGTTTGATGAAAGCATTGAATGATTGACAATTTCAAAATCATATTTTGATTTAACAAGTATTAATTCAGCTTGCGAAGCTTTTTAACATGTTTTGCAGGCAATAAACTCGGTAAGAGTTATTTTGCCAGAAAGATACACGACTTACACGTGTATCATTTGAACTGATTAGGGAATCATCATATTATTTAATTAAAAGAATTCATAATCAAATTTCTAAGGACTGCAATAATCTTATACCTATTTGTGAAAACATATTTTCCTTTAAATAGGATAAATTCTAAAGAAAAGAAAAAAAAAATAGGGATAAAGAATCATTTTCGTTTTAAAATATTTATTGATTTAATTACTATATTATAATATACAATAATAGTGTTTATCTATTTCTTCTTTTCATTCATATGTAGACCATTATTTTCATTTTAAAAAACACTTGTTTGGTTTCATACTATCTGTTTGTTTTTTTTTGTTTTTTTTTTTTATTTCATTTCATTCAGTTGAATAACCTCTTTAACCAAATAATTACAAATTTATTTGGAGCAAACTGAAGAAGAAAGAGAAACTTTGGCTGACAGCCTTCTTGGCTGCTATGGTAAGTAATCAGGAAAACACCCTTGTGAACTTTTAAAGGTGCCAAATAAGATTGGAAAATACTTAACTAATTGATATTTTTGTGATATAAAAATATTTTTGTGGAATGTCTGATCAGTATTCTGATGATTAACCATAAAATGAAAAGAAATGTGATCAGTAATCTGATATGTAACAGCCCGAAAAGTGATTGGAATCATTTCAATTTTCATTTATTAATATAATCAATTGCAGTTCCTTGCTTGGCAGGAATTTTCCTCTTCTTTGCTTCTGTAAGGAGTTGGTCTAAGTTTTGTATAGTTATGGAATCTGCTTCTTTCTTATTAAGATTACTTGTCATGGCTTGGAATAGATATACAGGGGTTGGCATTGTTAGGTATTATGAGCGGTAGACATGAGTTTCTCAGGCAGAGAGGAAAATGAACAATTTTTAATGTAATTGGATTTGTGGCTTCATTCTTTGCTGTGCCAAAGGAATAATCAGAACAAGGTCCCATGATCCTCTCGAAGTGTTGTTAACATCTTTGTCTCATGACCTCTCTGTTTACTTCACGAAGTTTTTCAATAGTTCAAACCCAAACCTTGATCCCTGTGCATAAGGCCAGAGCCATTTCATATTAGCTGGTTAAATTATCATCTCATGTTTACAGTTTAAGGTGGGATCCATTGCATTTAGAGCCCTACTTCCTTTGATTTTGACATGGTGCCAGGTCATAGATGTTGACATGATGGCAGGTCATAGAAGATGACTTGGTGCCAGGTCATAGATGTTGACTTGGTGCCAGGTCATAGATGTTGACCTGGTGACAGGTCATAGATGTTGACCTGGTGCCAGATCATAGATGTTGACTTGGTGCCAGGTCATAGATGTTGACATGATGCCAGGTCATAGATGTTGACTTGGTGCTAGGTCATAGATGTTGGTGCCAGGTCATGCATCTGTGACACGTCCTACATTTAGCCACTTTGTTAACCCATCCAAAAATTTTTCACACATTTTTCCCCTGCTGTGTTTTCCTTCGAATATTTTAGTGGTCACTAGATGTTCCGTTTATATGAACAGGTTGGTCAACATCTGAAATCAAAATTACTTTTGGGCATTTCTGCTTGTAGGTTTTTGCTCTCCCTACGTTGAAAGTCAGGAGTGTAGAATGAAAATAATGACTCCTCCATCATGCACTGATCTCTCATGTTTCTCAGTCTTGTTTTCCCCTGATTTAAAATATTAACGCAGAAGTTTGAATTCTAAACCTTTGGATCTCTAAAATGATCTGTCTCGCTTTCACACGATAACCATGCACCATTTGGGGTTTATTATATAGGCCTATCATGTGTCATTTAGGATCTTTTATTGCAGCCAGTTATTCATATACAACAAGACTGATCAAGACATAAGGCTGACCCTTGTAACCTTCCAACATTAAGATCAATGGTGTACAGAGGATAGACATGTGTTGTCTACCCTTTGTCTTGCAGTATATTTGTTATCTGACCAGAGCCCATTTTGCATTGCCCAACTCATGTTTGGCACAGCTGTCCCTTCATTGTCAGATATTTTAAAATAATGGATTCTTCTGTAAGAAAGTTTGGTCATGGTCTTCCATGGGGAGCATCTGTTGAGTTTGCTGAAATGTTACAAATTGTTTTATTAAACGAACTTTTCAAAGAGCCTCGGTAACGAAACAGGGAGGTTTTTTTTTTCCTCCACAATCTTCACTACTAAAGCGAGCTTCACTGACCCTGTATGGATTCGGTGAATCTAAACCATCATAACTGCAGAATTTGCATGGTGGATTATGGAACAAGTTTTTAATTGCCTTTCATTTTGAATACTTTCATCTTCGCTTGTTTTCTCTGATTCAGCTCGGGACTGCCTAGCAACCTGTAGTGGTTGTAATGAGTAACGACGCCCGGGTGACACGAGTGGCAGGCAAGTCTGTTGAGGTAGGTCATGAGTTGGATTTTTTTACATCTACATCATCTACTGCTAAAATTCTGTTGTTGAGCTCAACATTTCTACCATTCCATCTTCTGCAGTTTGTATTGGTAAATTGTATACACAGCTAACATGGAAAGATCATATTTTCAAACTGTCAAATTTATGCTGTTGGTTTTTAATCAGATCATGCGATTGCTTTTTATGTTTAGCCAATGCTCATAACGTGACGATGAGCTTATTTGTGATTTTGTGAGCTTCTGTTATGTTATTTGCAAGAGTCTTCTAAAACAACTGTACAGTGCTGCAGACAATGGAGACTGTTTTCTGTATGAAAAAAAAAACAAAACTTCTTGTCCTTAAAAAACCACAATTTAACACCGGAAATGAGATTTGGGTCTAAGTTATGGCAGAGGTGTTTTTTTTTTTTTTCTGAAGATAGATATATATTTTTATTCAAAGTTAATGTAAAGATGAATGTGAACAATTAATTACAGGGCTCAACCGTGAAAGCTTTTAATAATATTACACTAGTGTTTCAAACAAGGATGTCAAGCCTGAAAAGAGCAGAGGACAAACAACAGCCTTGTCCTCCCTTGAAACACTAGTGTAGAATGACGGAAAAATTTGTGGTAATATCTTTTACCACAGTTATATTTTAAAACTAGTTCATCCTTTTTTTCGATATATTAAAATTTATGCGCACTCTTGCAAGCAAGGAATGACCTAACTTAAGACGTAAGCCATGTTTAATAATAATAAAAAAAATTATAAAGAAAAAAGCTTTTCCTACCATGCGTATATTGGTATAGAAGACTTCACCTCCACACCCTCCCCCCTTTTTTTTTTTCCTTCTGTTTATTCTGTAGATAATTCAAGTCATTCAGAATGATAGATTTTAGACAGTTCCTATCTTCCATAAATTTCAGATTCTTCAGAGGGTACCACCTGTTTCCCAAATCCTTCCAAGAAAGACGGAAGGAGAGAGAGAAGGAGCCGGAGGAAAAGAAGAAGCATTTGCAGCAGAGGAAGAGGGAGACAATGATGGCGGAGGAGGAGGAGGAGGAGGAGGGATGGGCACGGGGAAGGTGAGCGTGGAGGACTGTGCAGACGGCAGGAAAGACAAGAATATTGTCCTGAACATCAAGGAGGAGATAGAGGAACACTTTCATCAGGAAGAGCATCTGGTGAACCAGAAGGTGAGAAAAGTTAGGATATTTTTTTTTTTTTTTTTACAATTTTTAAAAAAATCTGCCATTCGACTTGTTATAATGAGTCATTTATCCAAATTCGAATACAGTAAAACTGGATTTAGTTGTAATTTTTTTCTCCTTTTTTTTATTTGTGCAGTCTAACCTGCCCTCTCTCCCATTGATATTGTTTTGAAATCACTAAATATTATTCCGATGTTACAAAGATATTCTCTGAATATATTTCTGAATAATGACCAAGATTTGAATACGTTAAAACTGGATTTAGTGGTAATTTGTTTTTCCTTTTTTTATCTGTGCAGTCTAACCTGCCCTCTCTCACATTGATATTGTTTTGAAATCACTAAATTTTATTCTGATGTTTCAAAGTTTCGCCTTGAATATATTTTTTGAATTATGTCCAAAATTTAAATCTGATAAAACTGGACTTAGTGGTATATTTTTTCTCTATTTTAATTTGTTCAATCCAACCTGCTTCTCTCTGTCTCTGTCTCTGTCTGTCTGTCTGTCTGTCTGTCTCTCTCTCTCACATTGATATTGTTTTGAAATCACCAAATATTATTCTTATGTTAGAAAGTTTTGTTGTTTTGTTGTGAATATATTTCTGAATAATGTCTAGGATTTGAATACGTTAGAACTTGATTAAATGGTACTTTTTTTTTCCATTTATATTTATTTGTACAGTCCAACCTGCTCTCCCTCTCTCTCTCTCTCTCTCTCTCTCTCTCTCTCTCTCTCTCTCTCTCTCTCTCTCTCTCTCTCTCTCTCTCTCTCTTTCTCTCTCTTATTAATATTGTTTTGAAACCACTAAATATTATTCCGATGTTACAAAGATATTCTCTGAATACATTTCTGAATAATGTCCAAGATTTGAATATGTTCAAACTGGATTTAGTGGTATTTTTTTTTCTTTTTCTTTATTTGTAAAGTCCAACCTGTCCTCTCTCACATTTATATTGTTTTCAAATGAAATCACTCATTATTATCCTGATGTTAGAAAGTTTTCCTGTGAACATCGTATATTTCTTAATTTGAGTTTTCTGGACGAGAATGAGGTCAATGATTGTACCTGATTGTGAAACAATTAGATCACTTGTTCAGTTTCCTGTTTAATTATAGAGTTTTCTTGATTGATACTCCTAATTCAAGGTTATGTCTGGGCTGGCCTTTCAACTGTAAGACTTGAGGGAGAGGAAATCCACAGATTTGCTATGACTTATAGTAATTTTATGCTGCCTATCACCTGTTCAACCCAGCACCATTTTAAAAAGGACTGATCAAACCCTGAGGTTTCTGTATCAGGAACTAACATTATTGGGAAGGCCATTGGGTTATGAGATTGGATTTTAGCCCCAAAATCCACAAGAATTTTCTATTTTGAATTCAAACCATGCTCTTGTCAGTGCTTGAATATAAGGTCTCATCTTGTAAACTCAAGCTTGCTCAGCAAGAGGATATATGTGTTTGTATATTTGACGTGTCAGAAAAAGTCTTAGATTGGAGAGTAGCAGACAGACTATATCAGTCAGTCAGTAAAATGCTGTAGTTAATCAATCAATCAAGCAATCAATCAGTTGCTTGCAGTTAGTTCAATGCACCAGTTATTCTGTCTTGCCAGGGGCAGAGAAATATTCGTGAGAGTGTTATCTTGAACTGGCAAGATTGACAAATTTGATGCTGAGACTTACTAAGATTTCCAGTCCACATCCATGTTTCAGGTTGCTGACCAGCAAAAAGTCCTCACAGCTCTCATTGCCGGGGCGATGGCTGGTGCACTTGCCAAGACGACCATAGCGCCGATGGACAGGACCAAGATCAATTTTCAGAGTATGACTGATCTGTGCTGTGAAATATAAGTGTATAGTGATTGTTGCTGTCATGTCAGTGTCACCTTTACTGTGAAATACAATTATACTGTGATTGTTGTAGTGTCAGCCTCCTCTTTACTGTGGTAAACAAGTATGTCTTCATTGGTGTTGTCATGCCAGTATCACCTGTAATGTGAAATACAAGTATATTGTGATTGTTATTGTCATGTAATTGTCACCTTCCTCGTGAAATACAAGTACATTGTGATTGCTGTTGTCATGTCAGTATCACATTAACTATGAAATAGAAGCTTATTCTTGTTTTAAATGTTACGTCATTTTCACCTTCATCATACATAGAATTTAATACCCTTGTAATTCATGTTTTGGAATTTGAATCAAGGTGTGCCAGGTTTAAATCCTGAGACTATACATGGCAACATATCTAACACTGGACACTTTATACAATTTTTTCTCCTCACTTACCCAGGTGAGAAAAGGAGTTAGAATAGGTCATCACAAATCTCATTTTAGCAGTTGCTAAAGCCAGTGTTATCATTACCATCATTACCAATGTCATCCTCACCATCACCTTCATTATCAATATAGTTATGTCATTAGTCGTTCTGGTATAAATATTATCTAATCTTTACTGTCAACCCTCAGCCATGATTATCTTTATCAACATCTTTGTTACATCATTGATAAGATCACGACATTTTTTTTTCTTAATATTGGCTTTCGTTTCTGTAATTCATCATCATTAGTATTCCGATGTGAATGATTTTCTCTCTTCTTTTAACTTTTCTGGGTTATCTGATATCTTGGTAACTAGAGCAGTTGTTACGTAAGATAATTATGTATCTGTGTGAGAAAGTAAAGTAATATCCTATTCTTGGTTACTGCACAAAGTTTTTACTTCATGATTTTATTGAAATCAGCATCTAAATTTTTCTTTGGAGTGATTGTATACCTTCCTGTTTAATTTTTTTCTCGCTGCTCCAAGCCCACACCCTTCCCATTATCTCATTTATTTTTCTGCCTCTCATACAGTTGAGTTCAAATAATTCGAATCCGGATAGTTCAAATTCTTGGATATTTCGAAGTCATTTAATTTTATCAAATAATTCTCTATTTAAGCTTTATTAAAAAATATCTGTAAGTTCGAATTTTGAAATAAGGATCTGGTTAATTCGAACCAATTTTGGCGTAATTTTTTTTATTCTGACGCAGTGAAAGCACTTTTCCAGGCTTTTCCATGTAGTGATATGCTCCACGCGGCAAGTGATTCTGGTGTGTGTGTGTGTGTTTGCCCACCTACATTACAGGCAAGAGACTGCAATAAGGCTACAAGAGAAAAAGGGGTTAGGTCCACCTCCACCCCCCCTGCGCACTTGTACACATTTCTGATCTGTCATCCACATTTTTTTTAACTCTGTTGTTCTATGTATTCTGATAATTCGAAGTCCCTTTTTTTATCCGAATGACTTCGAAGTAAGTGGACTCGACTTTATTTCTTTAGATCTCTCTCCTCCTCCTTCACTCTTCACTGAACTCTTTGCATCGTCTTTCAACTTGCAACTTTCTTCTCTGTCCTTTTAACATTCTTTTGACTTGTGACTCAAACCCCTCTCCCTACCGTTTAACCTTTTTCTTCAGTCACCAACCGCCCATTCTCAGCAAAAGAGGCAATAGCGTTCATCATCAACACCGTACGTCAATCTGGTTTCTTCTCATTATGGCGAGGCAACTCCGCAACGCTCGTAAGAATTGTTCCATACTCGGCCATACAGTTCAGCTCGCACGAGCAGTATAAAATCTGGCTCAATACAGACAACAAGAAGTAAGCTCAAAATCAATAAATTTGAAATGTTTGGTTTAATGATTATTAGACACTAAAAAGGCCAAAATCAATAAAGTTGAAATGTTTGGCTTAAAGATTGCAACAGACTAAAAGGGCCAAAATCAATAAAAATTGAAATGTTTGGTTTAATGATTATTAGAAACTAAAATGGCCAAAAAAGGAATAAAATTGAAATGTTTGGCTTATAGAAATACTACAGGCTAAATGGATTAGAACCAATGAAATCAAAATGTTTGACTTAGTTGGGAGTCTATAGATTTAAGTGGCCGAAGTCAATAAAATTGAAATGTTTCAAAAATCGCTTCTCTGATCACATAAAGACTTTAATTTTGTGATTTCAACTGCTAAAGCAAGAGACCACAGTCAATGTTTATACTAATTCTTCAAGGAATTAATTTCATATCTTTTTGATTTTGGGATACTCTGTTATAGCATGAGTGAAGCAAGTCTGAACTGATTTTGGGATACTCTGTTATAGCACGAGTGAAGCAAATCTGAACTGATTTTGGGATACTCTGTTATAGCACGAGTGAAGCAAATCTGAACTGATTTTGGGATACTCTGTTATAGCACGAATGAAGCAAATCTGAACTGATTTTGGGATACTCTATTGTAGCATGAGTGAAGCAAATCTGAACTGATTTTGGGATACTCTGTTATAGCACGAGTGAAGCAAGTCTGAACTGATTTTGGGATACTCTGTTATAGCACGAGTGAAGCAAATCTGAACTGATTTTGGGATACTCTGTTATAGCACGAGTGAAGCAAATCTGAACTGATTTTGGGATACTCTATTGTAGCATGAGTGAAGCAAGTCTGAACTGATACAGCAACCCGCTACTCGCGAATGTATTTTCTTACGGGGAGTTGCTAATGTTAAAACTTCAACCTAAATGAAACCCGTGGAAATAGTTATGCTTACACAAGGACTGTGCTATAATTAACATGTTTAATGTTTACATGTCTACTTATGCACAGTAACTTTTTTATACATAGTTATCTCTTTACTAATTCGTCACTTTAATCTAGAAAAAAAAAAGGTCATTGAAATGGATTGAGTTGTTCACCATTTCTCTTCGTTTTGTGATAAAGTTTGTCCAATTCAAGTTAGCAATGATAGAGTTTTTGAATATCTTACGGTAATTATGTTGACCAGAACATTTTTTTCTATTACGATGAAGCATAAGAAACTATATTTATCACTCATATGGAGTTGAACGACTTGAAATGTTTAATAATCATTTGGAATTTTTTGTCTGACTGGCTTAAAGACAATTTTTTTCTTCATTTCCTACCAATTTTTCATCCAGGCATTTGCCGCCCCACCTCAGATTCCTAGCTGGTAGTTTGGCAGGAGTCACCTCAGTAGCAATGACATATCCGCTTGATCTTTGTAGAGCGCGCATGGCTGTCACACCTAAAGACACGTAAGTTTACAGAGGGGACTTTGATTTTAATATAAAATCAAACCAGTGTTGAGACATGTTTAATAAACTGTATAATCTTTGAAAGCCCAGCCCTAAAAAGAATTTTTTGAAAGGACTGAAGAGAAAACACTAATTACTTGGGAGGCTGGAAGATCGTAACAGATATCAAAGTGCAAAAAAAATAAGAGACCAGGGCTGGCAGCCAGCATCCATATTTACACCTTTATAATTAAAAAAACGTTTCCTCTATAAACAAAATAAAGATTGCCAAGTATTAAGATAAGAGCAGAAATTGTTCCAGTACCAAAAGAAGAAAAAAATTACCTCACCTATAGGCCTACAAGCTTAACTTCTTTTGTTGTGAAGTGTTTTTCATCTTGAAGAGAATTCTGCTTGAAGCGGATTGTTATGTACATGACCAAATGCAGCCTGCTTGTAGAAAGAGCAGGAAAATTGAGGGTTCTGTTGTGATATTTTTAAACTAGGTGTTCAAACATGATTACAAGTAAAAATTTCTTTTTTTTTTTTTTAAAGTAAATGTAGGCAAAACTTCATCTTTTACAAGAGCTTCCTGATCAGTACATGCAAAGTTCAAATTACTTATGTCAAATTCTCTCTTTCTTTGTCCCTGTCATTATATTTGTCTAACTCCCTTTTTCTCATTCATCTTGTCTCTTCAAATCTCTTTCTCCTTCTTCTGTTTTTCTCTCTGCATTTAATTCCCCAAATGAATCATTGCACTTGCATGAAGCGAAACCATAGCAGATCTCAATGCACATTTGCTTTGATACTACAGACATGAACAACAAATGACCATTTTATCCATTCAGTAATGAATCACCATATTGTTGATCTCTTCGCAAGAGACGTGTGGTTCATCCACGCATAAAACATAAAAACATCTGGATTATTTTTTTTTTTTTTTATATGACAGCACATCTTCAATTTGTATTATCTGAAAAAAAAATGTTTTCTTCTCCATCCTAATAACCTCTTTTGTTTTTGTTTGATCCAGATACAAGCATATTGGGCAGGTGTTTATGAAGATGTACAGGACGGAGGGTCTCCGGTTCTTCTCCGTCCTAATAACCTCTTTTGTTTTTGTTTGATCCAGATACAAGCACATTGGGCAGGTGTTTATGAAGATGTACAGGATGGAAGGTCTGCGGTCAATTTACCGCGGTTTCACTCCGACGATGCTTGGCGCTGTACCGTACTCAGGCTGTTCGTTCTTCACCTATGAAACCCTGAAAAAAATTCATGCAGGTTGGCAGTTCTGGCATTTGGGATTTAATGTCATGTCAGCCAATCTGGGGAAAACCAGATTGTGTCAGATAGAAGCAATTAAATGTACAAGGTCTACCACTATAGCAATAAGAAAAAAATGAATCTGATCCGAAGCAGTTTTGTAAAACTTCTAACTTCCTGATAATGTGTAACATGTAGAAGACTTTTTTACTTCAGCTGAGTTTTTCCAGATTGGATGACAAATATTTAGTTAGTGACTAAAAGTGTCATTAGTAATTGTTCTCTTCAAAACATCCGTTTATTTGTGGGTTTTTTTTTGACTTTCCTGGCTGTCAACTTGGGCAAGTTTTACTCACTTTTAAAAGAAATCTGGGATTTTAGGGCTTTAGTCATTTTCTTGAGAAAGCAGAACCAAAATTATATGTACCTCAAAAATCTTTGGGCTTGAAATATATTTTTGTTTGATTGGGTTTATGTAAAAGAAAAAAAAAGAACTTGGAACTAAAACACATTTTGGTTGAAGCAATTTGGTTTAACACTGTTTCACTGTGGTTGTTTCTCATTTATCAAAAAAGGTTATAAACAAAATCATGTGTGCTACCAAATACAATAAGGTTTGGGATCAGGCATTATTTTTGTATGTTTTCAGCCCCAGTCTAGTTTTGATGCATTTTCCTTCTGTTGACTAGAATGAAAGTACGTTAATCAAAAGTCTGATTGTGCATTGATAATACCTACCACTCTTGAGTTTTTTCCCCCAACCATCAGCTCTTGAGATGAAAATCTTGTTTGCTAAACGCTAGAGTGATTTATTCCTATTTGCAAGCTTAATGGCATGCAGCCTACAATAAAAAAAAATCATCACTTTATGAAATTCTTCCTAAGTCTTGTTCGGGCATCACATAGAAAGCATTCCTTTCATTGTAAGGAGAAACATGATTGGACAGAATTTTTAGATATTAATGCAAAACAGTAATATATTTTATAGATTTTCGTCCACATATGTCTGACAACCACTCCTAATGAGATGGATATCAGAATTCTGAATTTGATGAAAATGGCATTTGAAAGAAGATAAACTCACCCTTGCCTTACTATTCCATGAGAAGGAAAAATTTAATGTCTTCTCACAAAATCTTTTTAAAAAATTTTGAAACGTAAAAAAATGTATAGCACTAAATACCTACACCTCCGAATGTATTATTAGCAACATCTAACTCATTTGGCTCGGGGTGTTGGTGTTTAGCACTTTGTTAAAGTAAGAAGGTTTTAACCATCGGCCACATCAATTTAATCTTTTTTTTATGTGTTCCGGTGACATTAGCATTAGTCTGACAAACTCCAACATCAAGAGCAAGTTTTGTTTAGTGCCATTGAGTTTCTCATCGAGGGTTGTGGGTTGCAGCAGGGCATCAGTTTAATCATTCCTTTACAGTTTGACTGCACTCACAAATATCTAAAATGTAGAGCTTAGTGTCTTCATTGATTCATATAATATTCAAATACATCCTGCATTATTTTACAACTTTACCTTTTTATTTTCTTAGATCCTTTTCTCAATTTTATGATATTAATTTCAGAGATGCACCAGGGTCGTGACCCCAACCCCCTGGAGCGTATGTGTTGTGGAGCTATGGCAGGCATGGTTGGCCAGTCTGCGTCTTACCCTCTAGATATTGTCCGCCGTAGGATGCAAACTGCAGGTGAGTTGTCACGGCTCTGTTTGAGAGTGTTTAACTCAGCGGTGGAATTACTGGCCGAGAAATCTGGAGGAAGAAGGATGGATCCCATGTTGAGCACCCAAGTTGCTGTCTCTTGAGAAGGAGTCTTAAAGTTATATTGCATTTCATGCCACACATAAAAAGGAAGCGAATTCATACTAACTTTATACTTTGTCCCTAAAATATATTTTGGCACTTAGCCTAAAAAAAGTAAATATTTTGGCACATGGTCTTATGCAATAAAATATTTTGGAGCATATTCTGAAGCAATTAAATAATTAGGCACATGGTATATAAGTGCAACATTTTAATATCTTGTCTTATTGTCTGAAAATCTTATATCATTTTGCACATAGCCTGAAAAAGTTCAATGTTTTGACACATTCTCTGAAATAGTTAAATATTTTGAGCATACATACCATGGCGAAATGTTCTTTCATAATTATCACTTTTTCAGGCCGACTAACTAGACGGAAACTTCAAAATTGCTTGATTTAACATGTAATTATAAAATGTCCCGCAGGTCTGACTGGGCACATCAAGGACTATACCAGCATTATGAACACAGTACGGAGCGTCCTGAAGGAGGAAGGACTGCGTGGCATGTACAAAGGTCTCAGCATGAATTGGATCAAAGGGCCGATTGCTGTCGGCATCAGCTTCAGCTCTTTCGACACGCTCAAACATTGGCTCCGCAGGCTGCCTTACTTCCAGGACGATGGATAAGTGCGTCATGCCGGGATGAGTGCAGAGGGTCTGCTCATGGAAGCCAAATGAAGGATTAAAGTGGAGGTGTCTCGGTTTTATTCTGTGTAGAGCCCGAACGAAGATGTTGGAAAAATATTTCATGGGAAGGAAAGGAAGAAAGCTCACTATTTTATAGAATTTCCTAATTAAGTGTGTTTTCCAATGTTCTCCAAGGAAATGGATGGCAGTGAAAAACATTTGTGACCCGCAGATATAAATGAAGAAAATACATGACATTATTAGTAATATAGGTAATTTATTATTAAAATATTTCTATGGAATAGTTTGTGTAAGATATATCAATTGTCAATTTGCTGTTTGTGAGAAAAAGTTAAGAAGTTGGAAGACCTATAAGATATTGTATGTTACAACGGCAATGAATTCAATGATTTTTTTTCTTTGCCCAAAGACTCAGGGATCTTGCAGTGAGAAGGAATGATTTAGTGAAGAAAGAAAGAGAGAGAGAAACTTGAGGTGAATGGGGAGACATAGAGAATAAGAGGAAGAGAAAGACAGTGAATGTGTAAGTGTGAACAATCTTAAAAAATATGGGGATTGTAGTCTCATTGCTATGATATCAATGCCTTTTTTATTTTTTTTTTAAAGACTGCAGAGTGTATGTCTCTGAAGTAAATATACTCCATAACAATCTAATGTGACAATGATTCAGGGATTTTAAAAAAAAACCCAACAAAACAAAAAACAACCAAACATTTTTTTTTTCATCATACAAATATTGTGATAAAGTGAGTATGAGCTATTCAGTATTGCAATTTTCATGCCAGCTTGTTAGAGTTTTCTTTGAGTGTGATGATAACTTTTACAGATACTTTAAGTTCAGGTGTACTGATGCAGATAGCTATTTACTTGAAGAGTTTTAGAAAGCTTTTCATTGAATGCTAGATTTAATATTTTATGTAAAATCAAGTTAAATCAAAGTAAAATCGGGCTTTCAAATCCAAGACAAGGACCAGTTACTTCTCCCTATAACCTCTGAACTATGACTGAATGCTTTGAAAACAAAATTTCTTTCCTTTTTCATTTGGCCAATATAGGAAAAATTTCTTCACGTAAAACACCTGTTTTAGTCATGGGTTCAAAACAAAGTAGTTAATCAACAATGTAACTAAACATCTCACTTACTGTCGTTACTCATTTGAGGGGGAAAATAGCGCACAACCTCATAATTTGAATATAGGTAATATATCTTCAAGTTGGCATTAAATATGTGTGAATACCATGCTTTGATGTAAATTTCTTTTTCTAAAGTGGTTCATCATGCAGGTATTGTCCTGTTTGAACCCTCTAGTGAGAGTCAGTCTTGTTTACTGTAGAACATTCAGTCTGTGATTGTCGCGATTGAGGCCACGTTAGTGCCATTCAATGTGCTGCCTTTCTCTGGTGCTTTCATTTAAAATTTTTTTAACAGGGTTGAACATCAGTTGTCGATAAAGGAGAAAAAAATCGTCAAGGTAAGAGGTCATGACCTAATGCTAGATACTCTCACCATGAAGTTATCGCTCAAAAGTAGGTTGAGTAGCTCTGTGCCAGTGAATTGTGGTTTTGTGACAAATTTTCCATATTTTTGTATTGCTAATTCTTTAAACAAGTTACAATCTGTGTGACCATTTGAGTTTCATAGCTTCATTAATATGCAAGACTTAATAAATCTTATGCACTGCTTTTTTTTTTTTCTTCCTATATAGCAGTTGACCAACTTCACAAATTTCCATCTTTTCTTAAACATTGTGAATGAAGAATTAGGATGCCATACAACATTGGATCCTATCGGCCCTAACATGCTTTGTTATAATTACAGCCATTATGTATGTCGTTTAGGAAACACTCGTCTTGCCACTAGACCTAATGAATCAGGCGCTGAAACTCTGGAAGGAAGAAAAATCACCTGCTACAAAAAAAAATATTAAAAATCTCTTGAACAATGATCTAAGCTGTAACGAAGACAATACAGGGAACTTACATCAACTGCTTCATTTTGACCGTTTGCAAGATAATTTGAGAATCTGTTTTTTAAAAATTACCACAGCATTCAAAACACTTTTTTTTCCCTTGTTCATTATAAATTTTCTTCTTCTTTTTTTTTTTAATCATATAACATTTATGCAATGAACAAGCAATGATCTTACAAAAGTGTTTTCCTTATTTTTTCTTTTTTACTTCCATTTTGATTGTAACTATATGAAATTCTGAAATAGACTTATGAGATGTTTAACAATTTTAGACAACATCTACTGCTACTATTGCTACTGCTGCTGCTGTTGCTGCTACCTCCACTATTACTACCACTGCCATTGTGATCAATTGCTGCACTATCAAAAGAGATAATCTCTGCGAGGAGTTTTCAGTGGTAAAACTAGAAATGCATTATATGTTAGTTGGAAGATAGGCCCTCATATTGGTAAAATAACTGTCAATCTCAGAAAAAAGTTATTATTTTCAGTTTATGGTCATTTTCCGCTGTAAATTATCTTAGAAAGATTAAAAAGTGCTAGTTTGCGGGCCCCTAGTCTAACGTTATACATGTAGCAGTTTACTTTTAGGATGGTACAAAGATGATAATAATAATAATAATAATAGTAATAGTAATAATAATAGTAATAATAATAATAATAATAATAATAATAATAATAATAATAATAATAATAATAATAATAATAATAATAATAATAATAATAATAATAATAATAATAATAATAATAATAATAATAATAATAATAATAATAATAATAATAATAATAATAATAATAATAATAATAATAATAATAATAATAATAATAATAACAATAATAATAATAATAATAATAATAATAATAATAATAATAATAATAATAATAATAATAATGGTGATATAGTAACAACATCATTAAAAGCAACAACAACAATAATAATTTTTGTAAAAGAAATAATAATAATAATAATAATAATAATAATAATAATAATAATAATAATAATAATAATAATAATAATTATAATGGTGATAATAATTTATTGAGTATAGTTCAAGACGGAAGAGGCTATTTTTAGCTTGTTTTTTTTCTCTTTCTAAATCAAGTGTCACAATTATTTGTCGAAGTAAATGTAACAAGCTAACATAGGCCCAGAAATATGCTTCAAAGTTCATTTTCAAATGACCAATGATATTAAGTGAAAAAAGTTTCTATCACATGGGTCGAAAATTTAAAAAATTTCGCCGGTTTTGATTGTTAATTTAAGCCTGAGATAAAAGCCAGACATTTCTTGTTAAGCAATTTTTTTCCTATGCAGACGATATCTCCATGAAGAGAAATGAGATTGAATATGCTCATATCTGTTCTTTTGAGCTCTTTTACTTAAGAACAAAAATTGCATACTGAAACAAGTTAATGTGATGTTATGGAAAACGTAAATCCATCCCTTTTTTTTTAAATGTCTTATTAAAATTTTTTTATTCGGTTTTCTTTGGAAAAAAGTGAAACTATAATACAATTTTAATATCTTTGCATAGAAATCCAGCCATTTACCCTTAATCTATCCTCTCCAATATACTGCTGACTATTGCCATGCCCCTATGCCATGTATAGGCTGCTCTATGACTTTGTCAGTTTCTCTGGCTTTTTTACCAATATATGTTCCAACATATATATGTGTCTGTATGTATCTGTGTGTTCTTATTTTGTTTGTTTTCTGCACTCTTTTTCGACAAATTTGTTTCTATGATGCCATACGTAATTTTTTCGGTAGGGGACCAGTGTTTAATTACTCATCTGGTGCAAATGATTTAGGTAATTCATGATTCGACTGATTTAAATTGCGGATTTTTGCTGATAGTGTAAGAATTCCAAAAGATTCTTCTACAAAACCATGGTTGATAGTTTGTCCTATGAGGTTAAACAGGCTGTACGTGACTTATTTGTAGTAATAATGATATTGATAATAATAATAATAATAATAACAATAATCATTAAAATAATAATAATAATAATGATAATATTAATAATAATAATAATAATAATAATAATAAGAAGAAGAAGAAGAAGAAGAAGAAGAAGAAGAAGAAGAAGAAGAAGAAGAAGAAGAAGAAGAAGAAGAACAACAACAACAACAACAACAACAACAACAACAACAACAACAACAACAACAACAACAACAACAACAACAACAACAACAACAACAACAACAACAACAACAACAACAACAACAACAACAAGTCGCTATTTTCGGTTAAAATATGTTTGTGTGTCACTACCAATTTTCCATGTTGAAGTTGTAAACTTATTATTGTTTTGCTTCTTAAAAGTCATGACTACTGCACTCAGCGCTTGCCTTTTTGTAATTTGACCATGTGATGTTAAACAAACACGAGAGAACTTTCCTTTCGCTCTTTACCTTTCATTGTATAGGATCAACAAGTGTTGCTCTTTGCATATTGCTTGGAATTGCCGTACTGTAATGCATGTGATACTATGAGATCTATTGTCTCAACAATATCCCAACATAACACACTATTGATCAGTAAACGAAATGTAATTGACTTATTCTGTATTTTCCCAAGTTTAGATCCTTTCAAATGCATATTAGAAAGCTGTGAATTTTCACATTAAGTGCATAAAAGTGTGCCGGAAACAGGGTCAGGCAATTCCACAATTTCATCAGAAAAAAAAATGTTAGCTCATTTCTTTATGAAGTAAACTGACATCTAACATTCAGTAAACACATTTTTTTTTCTTTATTTTTACTGACCTCTATATCACTACTGTGATAATAATATTCAATTTGAAGCACAGTAAAATTATTGAAAATTTCGGTAGAAGTCGATAGAAAATAAGAGCATTAGCATCAACTGATATTTGATCGAAAGCATCCTACAATAAGTAGTAAATGCCAATTAAAGATGGCATTTGGAATTAAGGAAAGAGAAAGAAGTTTAATTTCTAATTAGATTGCACCTGGCTCCAGTGTATGTAAGACCTTGACAGCCCATATGGCATCTATTCTTATCGCTACAAATTTACATCTTTATACATGCAGTTATTGTATTACTTTTGTTGTAAGGCTAACAGCATCCGAAAGCAAATGAAATTAATTGACTTGCACAAGAGTGTGTGAACGGTACATAAAAGATATACATGTATTACTACTGTATTAATACAATACTCCACATGTAAGAATTTCAGTTAGACGTAGGAGATGTTTGATTCAGATAAATGAAGTTATTGACAGTACTAGAAATATAGTGGAGAAACTGGTGCGTTTGAAAATTAAGATACCGCCCCCACCTCACATAAAGTCATATTGTAAAAGCATAACTTTTTTCATCTTACCTCACATTTCTATTTTAATCAAAAACATAAGTCAGAGCTAGAAAATATTTAGAGCTAGAGGTAAAAACCTGAGTTGTCAGTTTATTTCCAAAGAGCACAATATTGTAAAATCCCACATTTTACTCCTAGGATGAATTGAGAGACTGGTATATGCGGAAATATAAAAAAAAAATATTCAGTTTGAGGATAAAATAAATTAACCAAAGAAAAATGTTTTTGTTGCCTTTATTTTGGTTTTATCACTGAGAGAACGACAATATTAAACATACAGTTTAAAATGTGAACCATCACAAAGCATTCATTTCATTCTTGAGCTTTTTGTTTATTATTTTTATTCACTACATTTTTTTAAATTGACTAAAATAGACAATTACAGTGCATTTACCATATAAGTCAATTATCATTTGCAAATTTATGCTCTTTCTAATCCCGATTCTGTAGATGTGATGACAGGGAGAAGAAAAAAAAAGCTCATATAGTTTTGTATAATCTTAATTTATTTATCCCAACAAAGTGAATGTTCAGTTTAGCTTTTGTAAAACTTGTGATGGACATTGTACAATTTGTATATTTTGATTTTTGCTCAATTTATGAAATTTGATTCTAGGAATAATCAGAAGAAATATGTATATTTGGCTAAACTGAAACAGTATACAGCATGTAAATTATTATTTTTTTTTTGTTATTTCTACTAAACAATAAAGTTTTTGTTAAATACTACAATTACTAAAAAAGTTTGATTGTTTTTGTGTCCTTACAATTTTCAGCAAAAATTACAATAAAATAGCCTTAATTTGACTGTTAAAGAACACAACTTCACCATTTTTTCATTTAATTCTGTCAAAGTTTCTGAAAAAACTTTCAACTGCTTTTCATGATTTTCAGCAGCTAAGATTTGAACATGAGTGAAATTTCATTTTAATCTCATTTTTTCCCTTTAAAAAGCGAAAAAAAAAAAAGCAAAAACAGAAACAAAGAAAAACTGAAAACGAATATAATTATATATGGTTGAATCTTTTTGTTGTGGTTTTTTTTCTTCATGTGGCAAATATGAATGCTTTTGTCAGAGACTGAGTGTGACCTCACAGGCTTTGATGTGATAAAAAGGCTTGTGTTGTAATCAGTGAGTCAGTCATTCAAACTTGGCATATTGCAAGATCTAAAAAATTTCTGCAAATGATTAAAAAAGGATAAAATAAAATTTAATTTGATGATTCTTTAGAGACTTTATTGTAAATTGTGATATTAGCAACTGTTACATAGAGTTTATGTCTACATGTTGGAAAATAAAATAGAGAACCCTGAACGCATATTGTAATAGAATATTTAGATGCTGGTTATACAGAGAGTCAATTTAACCAGAATTTTTTGTTAAGCTTTTTAGTTCTGCTTAAAAAATTTATTTCGAATCAGGCAACTTTTCTAAGATAACGAAGAAGAATTTTCAGACTTATATCTGCTCCAACTTGAAAAAGAAAGGGTTTTCATATACAAGAATTATTTTTTTTTCAAATTTGATATGCATTTATACAAGTATTTGTGTTTTATCTCAATCATCTTGGCAACCTCATAGCTTACTTACAAAAATTAAGAAAAGCAAAAACTTTTGAGATCGAGACAAATGCTATTTGCTTTCTGAGATAATCATGTAAAATAAGCCTTAAAAAATATTGGTATAATATTATGAACATAATTTTTTTCACGTTAAAAAAAATGGAAACAAAATTGCAACTGTATAGGTAGCTGATAGGAACTTTTAAATACATGCCTCGATGAATTAAAAGTTTTATGAGTTCTGACCCTTTTTGTTGAGAAGTGAAACCCTTTCAGTTGCTTATCAACCCTTATGCATGGTAGATCTTTTTTAACTTTAGTCACAATGTCTTTTTTTAATGTTTTCGGGGGCAATGCCAGATAATACTGCTGCTTGACATTTTATGTGTTCTCACCGTTTCTCACGTTGTTGCTCCTCAGGATAAGTGAGCAAACAAGCTGGTATCGTCACATCTCAGCGAAAAATAAATCTAGTTCACTTAGTCACTTCGAAGATAACAGTTAGATAATTGTTTGAAAGGTAAAAGGTTGTGTAAATGTTTCACTCACTTCATTCAAATATAACCAGGTTTTTTTTTGTGAACATGTAACTTATAATATTACTGGAAGATAAATCTTGCCCTTACTTTTAGAAAAAAAAATACAAGAATAGACTCATGCTGATTGATTTGTCCTCAGTATCCTAAAAAATTGTTTGTAAGAATATTACTAGAAGATAAATCTTGCCCTTACTTTTCGGAAAAAAATACTAGAATAGGCCCATGCTAACTGATTTGTCCTCAATGTCCTAAAAAATTGTTTGTAATAATATTACTAGAAGATAAATCTTGCCCTTACTTTTAGGAAAAAAAATACAAGAATAGGCCCATGCTAATTGATTTGTCCTCAGTGACCTAAAAATTGTTTATCAAGAACTGTTTTACCTATTTCACAGGAATGATTGTCCACAGCAAAAGTTTCTGTCATCATAGTAGAGTTTTGAAGGTTCCCTTTTAATGATTTTGTTATGTAAAGTATTGTCAATTCTACATGTACTTATTTTTTCTACATGAAATTTGTTAAGAAATTCTTTATGCTATTAGTTCTATCATTCTATCCAATTTAGATTTTTCGTATCACTCAACATACTAACTTTAGGTGACAAATCTGAAGAAAATGATTAATTTAAGCAGATATATTATATATATTTTTCTTATTTTTCAACATACTACTTTCAAATTACAAACCTGAATAAAACGGCTAATTTAAGCTTATAAATTTTTCTTATTTCTTAACTAACGAATGTCAGATTAACTTCCTGAACAAAATGACTGAGCCGATGTTCATGAACGAGAAGCAATGTTTGTATGATAATCACAGCTCAGGCCATAATCATTGGTGTATGGACATAGACAATCCCTATAAATATGTATTGTAACAAGCTCAAATATTCCCATATCATAATTTGGACAATTTTCATGTTTAAAAGTCTAATATGGAGCACAAAGTTTTTCTCAGAGTTTCTAAATCATGAAAGTTGTGTGAAACTCATAAAATCTCTTAAAATATGTTACGGTTAACTATGTTTTGATTTAAGAGCCACAGAAAGAAGAAAATGTCTACCTATGAATTTTTTCGCCAACAAATTCAAAGCTTTCAACACGCCTCATGAAGACTTGTGAGGAATATTCAACAAAACTGGCTTTAAGTATTTCTTTTGAATAGCATATGTGAAACAGTTTTTGGCTTTAAATATAATTATGTATATTTCAATTGCTGTTAATGACAATGTATCTTGCCATAACGCTAGTGGTGCATGTGTGAGACTAGACAAAAGGATTTTCTTTTCTTTCTTTTCTTTTCTTTTTTTTTTTTTTGACAATCTGGCACACTTCTAAGTCTGTGTATGTCCCACAAAGCATTATGTTTTAAATAAAAACAAGATGTTTGTGAAGTATTTGCAATGCAATCAGATTGATTGTGTGTAAGTACAGGTTATTAATCTTCATATTAAATTGAGGATAATGAAATGAACCATTAAAGTGAAACTAAATAAATTTGAATTGACTGTTACTGTCGTTGTTTATTATTATTATTATTATTATTATTATTATTATTATTATTATTATTATTATTATTATTATTATTATTATTATTATTATTATTATTATTATTATTATTATTATCATTATTATTATTATTATTATTATTATTATTATTATTATTATTATTAAAATTCTTGATTTGGGGGGATCAGAACCATCGACTTATAGACGCTTCGGCAGCCATTGCCTTGCCACTCAAATAGAACAAAGCTGGTACCGATTCGCCTCTACGCTCCCTAAAAATAGGTAAACAGGTACCGGGTAAAGCTGGGGTTACAATGATAGACTGCAACAGCTACTCGTTTTATCTAGAACGGCGCTGGCGTGTAACTCAGTCACTTGAAGCCTAGATTTTAAGCTACTACTACTACTACTACTACTACTACTACTACTACTACTACTACTACTGCTGCTGCTGCTGCTACTGCTGCTGCTACTACCACTACCGCGACCGCCACCGCTACTACTACTACTACTACTACTACTACTACTACTGCTGCTGCTACTACCACTACCGCGACCGCCACAACTACTACTACTACTACTACTACTACTACTACTACTACTACTACTACTACTACTACTACTACTACTACTACGACTACTACTACGACTACGACTACGACTACGACTACTACGACTACGACTACGACTACGACTACGACTACGACTACTACGACTACGACTACGACTACGATTACTACTACTACTACTACTACTACTACTACTACTACTACTACTACTACTACTACTACTACCACCACTCTTACTATTACTACTACTACTACTAATCCTACTACTACTACGACTACGACCACGACTACTACTACTTCTGCTACTAGTACTACTACTACTACTATGACTACTACTACTACTACTACTACTACTACTACTACTACTACTACTGCTACTACTACTACTACTAGTACTACTACTACTACGAGTACGACTACGACTACGATTACGACTACGAATACGACAACGACGACTACTACTACTACTACTGCAACTAATGCTTCTACTACTACTACTACGACTACTACTACTACTACTACTACTACTACTACTACTACTACGACTACGACTACTACTACTACTACTACTACTACTACTACTACGACTACGACTACTACTACTACTACTACTACTACTACTACTACTACTACTACTACTACTACTACTACTACTACTACTACTACTACTACTACTACTACTACTACTACTACTACTACTACTACTACTACTACTACTACTACTACTACTACTACTACTACTACTACTACTACTACTACGACTACTACTACGACTACTACTACTACTACTACTACTACTACTACTACTACTACTACTACTACTACTACTACGACTACTACTACTACTACTACTACTACTACTACTACTACTACTACTACTACTACGACTACTACTACGACTACTACTACTACTACTACTACTACTACTACTACTACTACGACTACGACTACGACTACTACTACTACTACTACTACTACTACTACTACTACTACTACTACTGCTACTGCTACTGCTACTGCTACTGCTGCTGCTGCTGCTACTACTACTACTACTACTACTACTACTACTACTACTACTACTACTACTACTACTACTACTACTACTACTACTACTAGATTTTAAGCTTTTTCCCACGGACCGGTGAGATGATTAGTTTTCTGTTGTTATCG